>JAWQFJ010025824.1:0-5000 GCA_034096865.1 Theodoxus fluviatilis | reverse complement strand
ACCTACCCCTCTGTATGACTGCAGTGGCGTTGGTTCAACGTCTACGACGTGCCAAAGCAAAACCAAAAAGTATTTACAGGAACTTCCTTTCCCTTCCAACTTGCCTACAGCATGGAAGGGAAGTTGTGCGTGTAGTTTCCTTGGTGGAGGTTTGCGCTCAGAGCTCTCACCTGACCTCGGTCAAGGGGGTTACGTTTTTCTGTCGGTTTGTTCGTTAATTAGTTAATCAGCGAAATAACTCAAACAGCTCGAAACGGACCCTGATGAACTTTGGTACAAGGTCTGGTTTCATCCTAGAAACAATTCAATACATTTAGGAGGTTTTTGATATATTGTTTTGGAATTACGACCAAAAAGAGAAAATATTACTCACATGTATTTAAGTTGGATTTATATTTCCTATTCATATTTGGTTTCTGCTTCCTTGCGTATTCAAAATGTGAGCTAGTCTACATTGAAATACTTCGTTAGCTTGTTTCACTCGTACTGTTTCCGACTTGTCATCACCTTCTCCATCAAACGCTAGGGTCGATACACAAGTAATTGGATGAATGCGATATTGACAAAGCAGGAGGGAAAACGCTTGCTGTGTAATTATGACAAAGACACCAATACTTCTCTCTGCACACTGTGTTGTTGTTACTAAGCAGGGAACCTAGACTTGTAAACTAGAAGTTTGTCGTACTCAAAATGACATTCCCATTTCCATTTTTACTCCGAATGCCTCGTCCATCACCCTCTAAAGATTCAGAAGCGACAGCACGGTTCGTACTAGACGTAAACACAGGCTACACGTGGCTTTTTTCCTATTTTTTCCCTCGTTCTTCTTCCTTCCAAACTGGCAGTTTGAGGCGGACAGGAAATCCCTGGCTGTGAGAGCTGTCAACCGACAACTACAGGGGCGGTACGCCTTGACGCAGACACGTCCGGAGAGAGAGAGAGAAAAAGGGAACCTTCCTTACAGAGTCGGTCCTTGATGACATCTCCTGAGCAGCACCAAATCTGGCAGCAGGGTTGCAGACAGGTCGGACGAAGTTTACACACAAGAGAGTAAAAACTAGACAGACCTCCCATTTCGTTCTGTGGACCTTTCTTCGTCTTCGAAAACGAGAGCTGAGGATATGTTGCTTCGTGTCAAAGAAGGACAGACGGAAGGCTCGTCACAGGGCATCCTCTTGCAACAAAGAATATGGACATCTCTCCTCCCGCTTCGAAGATGTCTGGAAACACGACTTGCAGGAATTGGACAAGACTTCGAAAGGCGGTAAAAGATTGCCCATTGAACGCTGTCTAAAAAGCAAATTGATAGAAAAACTTGTGACTGAGCATGAGAAAACACGGATAAAGTTCGAGAAAGGACAGAATGAGATTTGAAGACCACGATGATATTGATATATCCATGCTCATTATAGAAATAAAGCATGTTCATAAAGGAAATCTGTAATGTTTTGCAGTGACATAAATATCAGGAAAATGTTTACGTGACTTAGTACTCGGCTCTATCTCGAAAACTCTGTTTCGTACTTTAGTCTTGATTCGCATGCATGTTCACAAATGTGCATTTACATATTGCAAGGGCATGTTTACTACACGTGTCAATGCTGCAAAACTGAATACGTAATATCGAACACTATGAAGACCATCAGAAAAGAAAGAAAGAAAACTGGACACTCCAATGGTTTCCGATTCCCGCAGAGCCACATATGATGTGATAGTTTAAGGAGTATCTCCACAACAGTGTAGGTAAACCATTTCCAGTGACCACGATCGGTGGAGGAGAGAGTTCGACAGAAAATGGCGGAGAAGAGAACTGGGCTCAAATACAAGTAAACGCCCGGGTTCAGACGCGCTAGGTAAGAGAAAGAAGGGGAAAAGGAGGGCAAAAACAAGCGAAAACTCGGATGGCTACTCTGGTCACGGAAGTCCTCGCTGCAGCAAAGTTGGCTCTTCAAGAGTGCTTCTATTCTTGCACAGCAGGTGCTGTTGCGCCAGCATTAAATGTGACAATAAGGTGGTAGGTGATAATCGCAAGAAGTAGGCCTACCTGACCAAGAGTGAGTTGGGCGTATATTCGACTCAAAATTATTTTTTAGGCAAATGTTCTGCGTAGGCCAATCACCAGACGTACAGAGCAGTCCATCCCTTTGGTACAACCTTTACCCTGTGCTGGTGTCTGTCCAGTTTTTAAGTTGATCTTTACATGCAACCTCGTTGTTTATTGGTTGCCATTCCCACCCACCCCATCTTACACGTAGCACTCAATGAATTTTCGGGTCGATCATGCATGTCAATGGTCGAGGATGACAAACACATGAAATCCCCACCACGATTTAAAAAACAACAACAAAGAAACACACAAACATGACGGCATTACAACATGACTTTGTCTTGTAACACTAGACTCTAAGAGTCACCCCGACATATCGTTCCTATTTCGTTGACATAATATCAGCAGCCATGAAGAAATGCTGTGGTTTTTGTGCATCTTCATATAAAGGCAGCGCGTAGTTTTAAATGTAAAAATTGAGCTAAGTTTACAATCTGAATTCTTCCTTGTAATGAGACTTGCACTGAGGAGGCGTCCCATCGTTTCGAAATTTCCCTGCAGTTCTCCCAGGCGAAGTAGGCGTATCTGTTTCATCTGGGTCCATGCATCTGGCATATCAGCACGTAGAAAACTGTTGTCGGTGCAATCCGAGAGTAAAACTCTGACATTCGGCAGGAAGGGTAAAGTGCAACTTTCCCTTTTAATAGCGTGCATGTCAGTGCTATATATGAGCCATGAATGTAAACATCTTCAGATACAGACATCAGTATCCTAATGAGAACTATGAAGGTTCAATTCCAAACAAAGAGGACACAATGGGTAAATGGAGAGCGGGCGCCCAAAGAAGATATGGGAATGCAAGGCTACGTTTACCAGCCTTCTCCGGGGAAAGAAAAACCTTTGTGGAAGAAAATTATACAGATCTTAAATCAAAACCGATTGATTTTTATGTGTGTACCAGTAAAATGCCCTGACTGAGACGCATCGTGGGCATCACTAAGTCAGACTGCACACTCAGCAACGCAGTGCTTGGAACAGCAAGAGCCCATCCTTGTATAACCTTCTCAAAGGCGACTGCGCTGGTTGGGACAGACACACACACACACACACACACACACACACACACACACACACACACACACACACATACACCCACACACATTTGCTGGCACGCACGCACGCACGCACGCACGCACGCACGCACGCACGCATGCATGCACGCACGCACGCACACACACGCATCGTATGGCAGATGGGCGAATGCCTAAAGATGTCATATAATTATGGAGAACTTAGAGGCGAACCAGTCGACCCCAGCTGCGCTGTAAAGACGTACGCAAGCGCATTCTCAGGGCACTGGGGATCGGCGTGGACATTGGAGAGGCAGCTGCTGTAGACAGAAGCGCCTGGAGACAAGGGGTGCAAAGAGACTCTCACAGTTCGAGAGGAACCTTAATGAAGCAAACGAATGGCAAGCACCTCGGGAGTAAGACTCCGCTTCAGGCGGACAGGCCAGCTTCGACCTTCAGATGCAAGCTCTACGGTTTGGACTGTCACTCCCGTATCGGACTCCTGAGCCACAGCAGACGCTGTTGATTGGACGGGACTGGCATCAAGCGGCACAAATTGCTGGTCCTCCGGGAATGACGCCTACTACTACTATAACTACTACTACTACTACTACTACTTCTACGACTACTACTACTACTACTGTTACTAGACTACTATTACTACTACTACTACTACTACTTCTACTACTACTACTTCTACTACTACTACTACTACTACTGCTACTACTACTACTACTGTTACTAGCACTACTATTGCTACTACTACTACTACTACTACTACTACTACTACTACTACTACTGATACTGATACCACTTCTATTATTAGTACTACTACTACTATTACTAATAGTACTACCACTTCTTCTACTACTACCACCACCACCACCACCACCACCACCACCACTACTACTACTACTACTACTACTACTACTACTACTACTGCTGCTGCTGCTGCTGCTGCTACTACTACTACTACTACTACTACCACTACAACTTCTATGATTTGTACTACTACTACTTTGACTTATTATACTACTCTACTACCACGACTGCTACTACTACTACCACGACTGCTACTACTACTGCTGCTGCTGCTACCACCACCACTACAACTACTACTACTACTATCAGTACCGTAATAAAAATGAATGCCACATTTCTCATGTCAAGGTAAGTACTGCAGTCAGGAAGAGGTGGAATTTGGTAATTACTCGTTATACTTTTTTGCTCGTTACATAAGCACACGGATATTTGAGGAGTTTCCCTCAGGCAAGGGCTCACCCAGACGGTAAACAAAAAGTGACTGCTTGAGAAAACGAATGTCTCTCAGACACTGCTCACAGCTGTTTTATAATCATCTCATGTAATGCACATGGTCGTCAAGACAAGCGGGTAGCCGTTAACAAGAATGAAGTGAACGCACTCTTCTGCATGAATATGGAAATGTTACACGTGATCTTCCTTTTGCTCCTTTTTAAAAAAATAGGCAGAAGTCTTTTTTCAAAGGCTAAATTACCTTCTTTGTAGATGTGACTGATACACTGTGCAGCATTCAAATCATGCAGGCAAAATTTTCGTTAATTCTTAAACTCTTTATTTCAAATGGTCATGGATATATACATAGCCTCTATGGAGAGAAAAAAAACTATCCCTACGGATAATCACGTATGAATAATAATGTCCCGGTGAGGGTGCGATAGATTTTCGTCGTCTGCATGAATATTATTGATGGGTAAATTATATTCTGCATAATTACATTTGTATTGATTTCATTTGAGGTTGACACAAGTAGGTTGAACGCGCACAGAACTAGTCTACATTCAGTTGTTCTTATCCTACCCACGAGCATGGAAGATACATTTTCATTTAGGAATTGTCTTTTT
>JAWQFJ010025823.1:12500-32500 GCA_034096865.1 Theodoxus fluviatilis | reverse complement strand
TGTGGTGTGACCGTTACCACCTGTGAGTACCGTGAGTACATGTGTGGTGTGACCGTTACAACATGTGAGTACCCTGGGTAGAAGTGTGATGAGACCGTCTACAAGCTATGAATACCCTGAGCACAGGTGTGTAATCGTCTACAACCTATGAGTACCGTGAGTACAGGTGTGGTGAGATCCTCTACAACTTGTGAGTACCCTGGGTAGAAGTGTAAAGTTATAGCTTGGAGGGACTTCTAGTTGGCCGACAACTTTTCTAGCAATGTGTCTTCGCCAGAACTCCATGTGGGTACCTGACATGGTTGTCTTCAACCGGTGAGTGTCCTGGGTATATAGGTAAATTTGAGCGCCGACCTCTACAGACCGTTTGAGCGCAGAATTCTAGTTTTCCATAGGTCATTTGGGAGCTAACATTCTAGGCTGTTTCCATGTGGAAACGCTGCAGAAATATGATTGCAAATGAATTTTACTGGAGCGAATAGCATTCGCGGCTGCTTTTATGCTGAATTATTTGTACTGCAGGAATTCATCGTAGAATGAATTTAGTTAACGTGAATAGCTCGGTGTTGGACAAAATATTTGCACGATATACTGAAGAGTGTTGATTTGCACTATTTAGTTGCAATGCTCTATAAAGTCTTAAATTGTTTTGCCACTTCTGATGATGAGTTATTCAGAAATAAAGTAATTTTGCATTTAAAGGGCTTTAATGGAGTAGCTCTTTTTGTCACTTAAACATTCGCTCGAAGGGATTAGAACCCTGTCGTTCAAATGGGTTTGCCGGTGCTCAGAGAGCCGGCTCAGATAGCCGGCTCAGAGAGCCCTAAATATACCTAGCGCCGATACCCCGAGTACAGGTGTGAAGACATAGTGGCGGAATTTCAGGTTCACCAGTGATGTATCTGGCAAAATCTTTGCTTTCGTCGAAGTTCTGTGTGAGACGACTGGCTATATTGGGTGAATACCCTGAGTACCGGGTGTGAAATTTGTTCCTTCTCTTGTGTGTGTTCCTTTCTCTATCTCTATGATTCGCTATCTCTCTTTCGGTGTGTGCGTCTGACCCTATTTGGATGACCTTGACCCCGTGATTGCTTTGGGCTGCCTTCACTCACGTTTGATTTCGGTAAAAGCTGCTCTTCATATCTCGTAAACCGCCATCTTTGATGGAGTAGACATAACAGCAAGACTTTTGGAGTCTTTCTCCACGAAACGGGTCTCTTCACTTCACGTGGACGATTAGCAGCTACAGCCCGAGAGAGAGTCGGGTTTCTCAGAAGCAATGCTAAAGGTCTTCGCACACGAGGCAATTCCCCTCGCCCCCCCCCCCCCCCCCCCCCCCACACACACACACACGCACACACACCACACACACGGACTGACAAAAATATCTCCCAATGGCAGAGGGCTACAGACGCCTTTGCTCCACTATTGCCTGCCGTGATTGGCTGCCACAATGACGCTTGCGAGAACGACAGGATAAAATCGCCTCGTGTACGACAGCCTTAACGCATCGTAAGCGATCCTCTCAAGGGACTTGAGGCGCGTTTCCTTTCGGAGGATGTCTTTAACATGTTCATAAATGAGCGCTCACGACGAGCGCCTGCGTGAACAGATTCAGCCAGGAGAAAAGCTTTGATCTTCACGAGTGCCCATTGTGCAAAAGAAGACTATGAAGATGAGAAACATGTCTTATTGGAATGTCCGGCCCTCTATGATCTCAGACAAAGATATATCTGGAGTGTATGTGCACATGACCATCTCCTTGTTTTTCGTGATTTCTTATCATCACAGGATGAAACTGTCCTAATAAGTGTTTGTAAATAATTATATGTTCAAGGCAATCCCACAACGTAGAGAGTCACTGACACCGTGATCAAAGGAATTCATTATAGTAATGTAATGTAATGTAATGCGATCTAATGTGATGTGATGTGATGCGATGCGATGTGATGATGCGATGATGCGATGATGTTGTAATGTTGTGATGTTGTGATGTTGTGATGTGATGTGATGTGATGTGATGTGATGAAATGTAATGTAATGTAATGTAATGTAATGTAATGTAATGTAATGTAATGTAATGTAATGTAATGTAATGTAATGTAATGTAATGTACCGAGGTGAATAAGACAATAGTAATTGATTTACGTATAGTAACCTCCGCCACGGACGCAACGTTTTACCCTCAGTTTGTTAATTGGTTTATCAGCAAGATAACTTCAACGTTTCAAAACGGATTCTTACGCAATTTAGTGGAGTGTCAGGTTTTCCCAAAAGAAACAATCTGTGAAATTTTTGAGGTCATCTGTCACGTAGTTTGGGAATTGGAAGAAAAGGGGGAATTCTACTGTACATCACGAAGCTGATGACGCTAAACCGTTAATGACGTAAAACCGTTGGTGACGTAAAACCGTTGATGACGTAAAACCGTTGATGACGTAAAAACTTTGATGACGTAAAACCTTTGATGACGTAAAACCTTTGATGACGCCGGTGTAGGCGTTTCGCACTCAGAGACTGCTAGTGCTAGCTGGCGCGGCGGTAAAATGAGCAAAGCTTGGTAGCGTCAGGCCTGGTTGGAGGAAAATCCTGCCTGAATTAATTTTACAGGCCGTGGAAATGTAGTTGTGGTTTCCATGGTGGAGGTTTGTGGCCTGCGAGCTCTCCCTAGTTGTGTGTACCCCTTGTGAAGGGCAGAGAGTCCAACAGTACATGTTTCGTATTGTCGCACCGTAGTGTATCTTTATTCTCCAGCGTGGACGTCCAGCAGAGCGGATTTGAAAAACCCCTGGCTGTGGTTTCAAACTCCGGTGACGTCACCGTGGTGGACCGTATCACAGCGATGTTCCCTTGCGCCAAAAAGGCAGGGGTCAGACAGTGCGACTTGAAGTTGGGGTCATGGACCCACAACAATCATGCGGTTGACCTGACCCTCTACAGGGAGAACATCGACCTTTCCTCCATGGCCACCACGACCCATTTCTCGGTAAGATGGCAAATCACGAGTGTGTGTGTTTATGTGTGTGTGTGTTTGTGTGTTCGCAGGGACCATAAATGTTGTCTAAAAACAGCCATTTTTCACATTTTCTCAATGTTCTCTAAAGATTTTGAGATTGGATACCTCACCTATATATGGTATATAGGGCAAAGTAAGCCCTATCTTTTGATACCAGTTTGGTTGACCTTGCTTCAAGGACAAGGTCACAGGAGCTCTTCAAAGTTGGATTGTATACATATTTTGAAGTGATCTTGACCCTGAACTATCGAAGATAACTGTTTCAAACTTAATATTTATGTGGGGCACATGCTATACTTTTATCATGAGACACATGTGGTCACATATCATCAAGGTCAAGGTCAGTTTGACCCTTATGAAATGTGACCGAAATGGGGTAGTGAACCACTAAAAGTGACCATATCTCATGGTAGAAAGTGCCAATAAGCACCATTGTGCTTCCTATGTCTTGAATTAACAGCTTTGTGTTGCATGACCTTGGATGACCTTGATCTTGGGTCAAGGCCACATGCATTTTGGTAGGAAAAATGTGTAAAGCAGTTCTTAGTGTATGATGTCATTGCTAGGTTTAGTTGTTTGACCTTGAAGGTCACCTGAAGGTCAAGGTCATGTAAAGGTCAAGGTCAAGTATTTGAGTCGTATTGGCTTTGCCCTTCTTGTTTGGGTGAAACCCTGACCCTCCACCAAAGTTCTTCAGGATCCATTTTGAACTGTTTGGGTTCTTTGCTAATTAATTGATGAACCGAGGGTAAAACATAACCTGCTTGGCGAAGGTAATCAAGACTGTTCAGTGCAATACAGAAACAGGCTTTCCCGCAACATTTGCATCCAAGATGCATGTTTCCTCATGTACGTAAGAGTTGTCTCAAGGAAAACTTTGTGTCCTGAAAAACAGTGCCTCAAGTGCTTCATTATTTAGAAAATGCCCTAAATGTGTGTCGTTTCACTGATACAGCTTGGTCAGATCAGCCAATGGAAACACCTTGTGCTCTTGCATCATCATCGTCTGGTGGAAAAAAAGGGACAGGAATGTGAATTTCGTGGAAGCTGTCGTGTGACGCGAATGTGGTACATGGCAATTGATGGATTCAGCTAAATCGTCTCATCGAGACAAATTTCTACGTCTGCTATCAACGTTGAAACTGTGTTAGTGAAACAATTAATATGTTTCCTGTATCGGGGAGGGGGGGGTAAAGATGGGGGGTGGGGGTTGGGGGTTGGGTGGGGGGTGAGGGATGGGGGTGGGGGGAGGGGTTGGGGGTGGGGGTGGGGGGAGGGGGGTGGGGTGGGGGTGATGGTGTGGGGAGGGGGTGGGGGATGGGGTGGGGGGTGGAGGTGGGGGTGCGGGGAGGGATGGGGGGAGGGGGTGGAGGTATGGGGTAGAGGTGGGGGGAGGGGATGGGGTGGGGGGTGGGGGTAGGGGTGGGGGTGGGGGTGGGGGTAGGGGGATGAAAGAGGCGTGTTTCTGTCGCGCCATGTGCGACAGGCTCAAGTAGGTACCTCTCATGCATGAGAAGCGAAAGAAAACAAACCTATGGGCAATATTCGAATGAGCTGTGAATGATTTCGAAAATATTTTCAAATGGAGTGAAAATCAGCTTTCTGTTGCTTTATCGCGGCTGTGTAGCACTTGTGTAGAAAAACTCTATATGCTGTTTTCTCATATTGTCCGATAGCACATCTCATCTTTAAATTTTGATCCAACAGTGTACATATAAAAAAATACTGCAGATATTAAAAGATACTTGCATCTCCAGACGCACAAAATAATCTTATAAAGGGTCGGCTTTCTGGAGGCTGGTCACACGTGTGATCCGTAATTCTGCCCACCTGTGAGTTTGTGTCCGGTGGTAGGAAAAGACACATGGTGTCTCATTATACAGTAATTGTAAAAGTGAATAGCTGGGGTATTCAAGGCTATAGATTTGCTTTTACACTGGCCAAATCTAGTGATTTTACTTAATCATTGGCCTTGTATAGATTGCATGTTGTAAAACTTCATTCATTCATTCATTCATTCATTCATTCATTCATTCATTCATTCATTCATGCATTCATTCATTCATTCATTCATTCATTCATTCATTCATTCATTAGTTTTCATTCATTCATTCATTCATTCATTCATTCATTCATTCATTCGTTCGTTCGTTCGTTCGTTCGTTCGTTCGTTCAATCATTATTCGTTCGATCGTTCGTTCGTGCATTCATTCACTGCCACACGTTTTCATTTTCCAGATTTCCAACACGTCTGCAGTCCGCAACGTCATCACCTATGACTGCTGTCCCGAGCCGTACAGTGACGCCACCTTCCATTTCACCCTGACTGATAAAACTGCCGAGTAAACCTCTGGCAGAATTTCTGACGTCATGGCACCAGTGACGCTCTCCACCACGAATTGAGTCGAAAATCAACTTGTTGTTTCTCTCTCAGTTTTAATAACGCGTTTGCAAACTCTAGAAGTGTTCCTCTATGGTATTATCAATAGCGAAATGCTACAACCTGATCAATGATGCCGGAGCTACAGACTCCTGAGGACGATGTCACGCGACATCCTCTGCAAGAGCATACTAACCACAGACAGACAGAGAACCAGGCTGTTGACAGCTTTTCTTTTTCCCTTTAGGATGTGGATATGACTTAAAGGCACGATCTGTTGGCAGTAGTGCGAGGCTATTTGGTCAGCAGGTCAGTTTCATTTCGGGAGGACTAGACTGCTGTATTGTCCATTCTTTGGATTAAGTCGGTGTTTACGTCCCTTTAAAAACACAGCATAAACATGACCCTTTCTATCTTTTAATGTTATTGCATAAAGTGAGCAAAAGGCTGATGAGACGCAACTACCTAAAACTGAACGTTTTGAAAAAATTATCGCCTCTTCTGGACCGTGTTTTCATTCAGTCAGTATGATGGTTGTTTTTTAATCATCATATAGCTTGTTTCCCCCACGAAACCAATTCTATTAAATTACAGGGACAGGCAGATAAATGATACAGGACGCATTTACAAAATAAGTTTCGACACTCTTCCGACAATTTTATTTGTTTGAGTGTATGTTTTTTTTTAACCACTCTAGCAAAAAATTGTCAACACGGAATTTCGGTTCATGACGTCATGGAGAGTTAAAAATAGATTATCGCTTGAAGAACAATGGCAAGGCCTGCATGAATATGCGATGCTGTTTAACAAAAACTCAACAATAGTATGCTTTGCAGCTTATGGATACATAATAATCCTTCCATCAGAAATAATGACTCCTCGAACTAGTGGGTGTTGTTTTTCCTCGACCAAAACTATTTTAAAAATAAAATAGATATGAATTTAAATACTGAAAATGCAGGTTAAATGTCTGTCGTTGTAATGAGAAGTTACTGGTGATGTAACCTCATTTTACTTTGATTGAAGCTCATTTTACTTTAACTGAAGCATTGAAATATGGATAACGCATTTGATCGCTTACAAATATGTACTCGTAAAAAAAACAACAACGCGAAACAATATAGACTAACTCAACTTCCCAAACAATTGTTTACTGTTCCTCAATTTAGTGAGATAGACTAACGCAACTTCCCAAACACTTGTTTACTGTTCCTCAATTTGGAAAAGTTTACCAGTTTTTTTCCTCTGAAGAGGATGACTAAAACATCAAATCTTCCACTGAAATCACAGAGAAACATCTACATTTTGTGTAGGGGAGAAAGTTGATCCACCTAACTGAAAGTTGCGATGAAACGAAATATGTGTACCTTTTTTTATCTGGGCCAGCACAGCTACTTAAGAAATAACACGTCATTTACTGCATCCAGGCCAGCGAGAGGAGGAGACGGGAGCAGTGGGAGGAGAGGAGAGAACGCAGACGACAGAGGATAGCGTCGTCGGCATCCACAGAGCCACGCCAAGACTTCACTTGCGACAAGTGCAACAGAGCATGCGGCTCAAGGATCGGGCTCTACAGCCACAGAGTACGCTGCCTCTCAACCCCGGACTGACCAAACCTGGCGCACACCCCATAGTCTCACGAGACTGACGGATGCCAACAACAACAAACAACCAACAAACAACTACTGCATTTACCAGTTCTGATTACTATTTTGACTTATTATGCTGTTTCTTACGCTTTTCGACCCTAAGGAGGACTGTCTTATTGGTTTAATATTGACAAAACAATTTTTACCATCAGTAAGGCCAACCTACTTTATACATTTGACAGCTGTCTACATATACTTGGTATAAGTCCTAAAGTTCACCATATAATTTGGAGGGAAGCTAAGCAATGAAATGTTTTCTTGGGTATTTCTTGCCTTATAGTTAAACTTGTCATATGTACATTCGCCATAATCCCCTGAGAGGAGCGTGCATTTCTTTAGTTTTGTATCAAGCATTTTTGCGATTTATTTATACTCCCTTTTTTCGCGTTGGTTTCGTAATTCTAGGTATTAAGATCTATCACTCTATCCTTCTGATAGAAAGAAAGAGTAAGTGTACGTCTTGCTTCAATCACGGTTACGTTTCGACTTAAGCACATACATGCCATTAGAATAGTGTCCAATTACAGTGATGGAATGCTTGAAATAAATTAAACACGCTTTTTTTAAGAACGTGCGTTTCTCGCTTTTGTTTTTCTCCACTTTCTTCCATCTCTTCAGGCATAGTTTGCTTCATGTTACGATGCATGGTGAAAACAGACCAAAGCATTTATAACGACAAAACAATATTTCTCAAAAACTGAATTATTTGGGGTTTTATACACATTCCAGATAAAAATGATGGAACACAGGGCTGTTACGAATGTGTAAAGCTAGGGAAAGGATATATTTATAATGTCACCCAGCTACTTAAAAGCTATAGGTTGAAAACTGTTTCATTATTTCAACTTGGTTTGTCATGGACGATATATCTGATCCAGAAGTATGTTTCTAATAAGCAATCCTAACGCAGCATACGGATTTCTCAGAAGTGAGTCAAAGGAAATCTAAATGAGGCGGGTTCCCCAGGACTAGGGTAGGCTAGCAAAGTGAGTCAAAGGAAATCTAAATGAGGCGGGTTCCCCAGAACTAGGGTAGGCTAGCAAAGTGAGTCAAAGGAAATCTAAATGAGTCGGGATTCACAGGACTAGGGTAGGCTAGCAAAGTGAGTCAAAGGAAATCTAAATGAGGCGGGTTCCCCAGGACTAGGGTAAGCTAGCAAAGTAAGTCAAAGGAAATCTAAATGAGGCGGGTTCCCCAGGACTAGGGTAAGCTAGCAAAGTGAGTCAAAGGAAATCTAAATGAGGCGGGATTCACAGGACTAGGGTAAGCTAGCAAAGTGAGTCAAAGGAAATCTAAATGAGACGGGTTCCCCAGAACTAGGGTAGGCTAGCAAAGTGAGTCAAAGGAAATCTAAATGAGGCGGGTTCCCCAGGACTAGGGTAGGCTAGCAAAGTGAGTCTAAGGAAATCTAAATGAGGCGGGATTCACAGGACTAGGGTAGGCTAGCAAAGTGAGTCAAAGGAAATCTAAATGAGGCGGGTTCCCCAGGACTAGGGTAGGCTAGCAAAGTGAGTCAAAGGAAATCTAAATGAGGCGGGTTCCCCAGGACTAGGGTAAGCTAGCAAAGTAAGTCAAAGGAAATCTAAATGAGACGGGTTCCCCAGGACTAGGGTAGGCTAGCAAAGTGAGTCAAAGGAAATCTAAATGAGGCGGGTTCCCCAGGACTAGGGTAAGCTAGCAAAGTGAGTCAAAGGAAATCTAAATGAGTCGGGATTCACAGGACTAGGGTAAGCTAGCAAAGTGAGTCAAAGGAAATCTAAATGAGGCGGGTTCCCCAGGACTAGGGTAGGCTAGCAAAGTGAGTAAAAGGAAATCTAAATGAGGCGGGATTCACAGGACTAGGGTAAGCTAGCAAAGTGAGTCAAAGGAAATCTAAATGAGGCGGGATTCACAGGACTAGGGTAAGCTAGCAAAGTGAGTCAAAGGAAATCTAAATGAGTCGGGTTCCCCAGAACTAGGGTAGGCTAGCAAAGTGAGTCAACGGAAATCTAAATGAGGTGGGATTCACAGGACTAGGGTAGGCTAGCAAAGTGAGTCAAAGGAAATCTAAATGAGGTGGGTTCCCCAGCACTAGGGTAAGCTAGCAAAGTGAGTCAAAGGAAATCTAAATGAGTCGGGATTCACAGGACTAGGGTAAGCTAGCAAAGTGAGTCAAAGGAAATCTAAATGAGGCGGGTTCCCCAGGACTAGGGTAGGCTAGCAAAGTGAGTCAAAGGAAATCTAAATGAGGCGGGATTCACAGAACTAGGGTAAGCTAGCAAAGTGAGTCAAAGGAAATCTAAATGAGTCGGGTTTCCCAGAACTAGGGTAAGCTAGCAAAGTGAGTCAAAGGAAATCTAAATAAGGCGGGATTCACAGGACTAGGGTAAGCTAGCAAAGTGAGTCAAAGGAAATCTAAATGAGGCAGGTTCCCCAGAACTAGGGTAAGCTAGCAAAGTGAGTAAAAGGAAATCTAAATGAGTCGGGTTTCCCAGAACTAGGGTAAGCTAGCAAAGTGAGTCAAAGGAAATCTAAATAAGGCGGGATTCACAGGACTAGGGTAAGCTAGCAAAGTGAGTCAAAGGAAATCTAAATGAGTCGGGTTCCCCAGAACTAGGGTAGGCTAGCAAAGTGAGTCAAAGGAAATCCGAATGAGACGGGTTCCCCAGGACTAGGGTAGGCTAGCAAAGTGAGTCAAAGGAAATTCGAATGGGGCGGGATTCACAGGACTAGGGAAGGCTAGCAAAGTGAGTAAAAGGGAAATCTAATTAAGGCACATTTCTTGTCGGAAGTATAAAAACAATTAACAGATGAGCACTCTCGGCGGACGCCTGCAAGGCCCAGAGTTTTGTTCCTCCTACACGAACCATTCCACGCAGGAGCTTGCCGTGTGCATTAACTTGTGAACAATAAAAAATTTCGAAACGAAACGCCCCTCAACTGGATTGACTTTGACTCACTTTGCCGGTCCGTCCTACACCTGGGAAAGGCACCTCTGTACACCCACGCTAATCAGTAATGTCCCTGAGATCACACAGAATAAAAAACTAAGTGACTTCTTTGTGAGAAGTTGTCCGAAATGAAACTACACGCTATGCAACGTTCAGTGTTCTGTCAAAGACTCACTAGCTTAGTTTCTAAAATGGAGTGAAACTGGGCGCCCTATATGAACCAGACAGAAAAAGGCTGTGGACTTCACTGGGTGGGTAGGGAACCAGTGGACACAGCAGCCATATACTCCAGCATTTGAGTGGTGCCTCGCTCCAGAGGCTCCGGCCATATGTTGCACTGGCTTTGAAACAGGACCAGACCAGACCAGACCAGACCAGACCAGACCAGACCAGACCAGACCAGGCCAGACCAGACCAGACCAGACCAGACCAGACCAGACCAGACCAGACCAGGCCAGGCCAGGCCAAGCCAAACTGGACTAAACCGGACCGGACCGGACCGGAGCAGACCAGGTCTATTTGTGTGGGCCATAACCCCATTACAAAGGGGCGAGAACAAATGTACTTTATTACAGCAACGGCAATCTCGGGACCTTAGACAACAACCTCTTGATGGAGTTGTTTCTTTTCTCCTCAATTTTAGTGCTTTTACATATAAAAAGAAGCTGAAGCATGACTCTTACCTTTTATGCACATCATAACATGGAGGAATTAAGCAGTGCACATTTCCTTTTCGCACTTAAAAATCGACAACAGCAACAACAACAACAACAGCAACAACAGCAACAACAGCCACCTGTCCTGAAACTGTCATACCTCGGGCATTCACGCAGTAGGTGTTCTTCGTTTCCAATAAACCCACAAAATGGGCGTGTCCAAGAGTAATCTCCACTTGATGTGTGTCTCTTGGCACGACAATCACCCTGCGTTCTGTTGTACACTGCTTCATCTCTGCTATCGTAGCACACCAATCCCAGCATTCCTGCAGTGACCTCTCACCCAGTGGCAGAGGTCAACTCTCTGTCCAAGCCGCGCAGCAGCTGGAGCATCACAAATGGTGCTGTAAGTGTTTCACACCACAGGACACCACCTTCCAGCCCCTAGCAATAATAAAGATACAGCCTAATGCGTTTATTAAGTCGTCTCTTCGATCAAGAGGGATAGAACTGAATGTGAAATCATTTTGGGGGTTCATGTATGCAAAAAGGGTCTCCAAAACCCTCTACTTTTAATGATAATGTGTTTATTGTCGCAAAAAAAGAAGAAGTCAAAACCCTTCAACCTGCTATGCTCTGTAGCAGTGATGAAGCAGAGTACAACGGAACGCAGGGCTAATGTCACTGACGCCCATTCTGAACAGTACTTAATCTGCCCTGGCCGGCATAAGCAAGTTCTGTAGATATGATTCAGCATTGTGCTGTGCCTTAACAAGGGCAAATTCGTGAGAGCTGTTGCTGTGTTTCATAGACGATGTCCAGACTTGCCTTCGGTCATCCTCGAGTCGTCTTTTTGATACACGCGTGAGGCAGTCTTGTAGGCCAGCACCTTGGGGTTAGCTTTAAAACAGGGCAAATCTGCATTGCTGCGTGCAGTCCAATAGGAGTGGCACTGACAAAACAGTAGAAGTCGGGATTTTGTGTTTCATTGAGGATTGCCCGAGGCATTCTAGTCCACTAGAAACTTCGCCTGCCGGCGAAATAGTCTCTAGCACAGTTCATATAACGTGATGAAAGGGTTCCGTCCGAAATATCGCACGAGAGGCTTGTGAGATTGTCCTCTGCTGCCTGACATACACTGTTAAAGTAGTTCTGAAATTATTTTGCACAAAACTCATAAATTACGCTTTTTGAGGCAATAAATAAAAACTGCTGGCGCTGAACCTCCAGGTTTTGGCATACAAAAAAGATGATCGGGTTCGAACCTGCAGCCTCTCGAGAAAAGAAGGGGGAAAAAAAACACACACACACACAAACACAAAAAACCAGGTCGGTTACGAACCCACAACCTCTTAAAAAAAGAGAGTGAAAAAAAAGTTTCAGCGGATGGGGATTACCTCTGCCTTCCATTAAACACTAACTTACATGTTCATATTTCTGAGGTCTATTTTGCCTCGAGTGTCTTATTGAAGTATGCTTCCGGCTTTTCAAATAAAAGTTTATTGCAAAGACAGACTGTGAAATCACTAACAACTCATACAATATCAACCACTTTATTAATGATTAATCGTAGAACAAGACATACAGAGAAAGAATGAATTATTTTCAAAACAATGACACAGAGGAACTTGCGTTACTCAGCTTCAATTTGCAAAAGACGCTTATCAACTGTAACCACAGACATCCACTTTGGTAACAAGCAACCAAAACATACAAAGTATGTAAAGAAAAGGTAGCAGATTTACAGGCATGTATTTCTAGGCAACAGGCAGCCAAAACATACAAACTACAGAGAGAAAAGGTAGCAGGTTTACAAGCATGTATTTCTAGGCAACAGACAACCAAAACATACAAAGTATAGAGTGAAAAGGTACCAGATTTACAGGCATGTATTTCTAGTCAACAGGCAGCCAAAACATACAACCTACAGAGAGAAAAGGTACCAGGTTTACAGGCATGTATTTTTAGGCAACAGACAACCAAAACAGACAAAGTACAATCAGAAAACGATCCAGGATTACAGGCGAGGATGGAACTCGCTACCTTATGCACTGTCGATGTGACTGCATCCCCTGCTTTAACTCATCAATAGGCATCCGTGGTTCGGCATAGCGGTTATCATAAAGAAGGCAACATTTATGTACGTAAAGGGTTAAAGACCTCTAACTACTTGTGTTTCAGTATCAGGTCTTAACGTGCGAGATCGTATGCATGCACGAACGAGGGCGCGTACACACATCCGCGCGCACGCACACACATGCACGCACACAAACACACACTCGCACATGCATGCACGCACATACACATGCACGCATGCGCGCCCCCACACATACACTTACACTTACACACAAACGCAGACACTCACGCACACACACACGCATGCACGCACACACGCACACCAACACACACACACACACAAGCACACACACACAAGCACACACACACAAGCACACAAACAAGCACACATTCACACACACATACACACACACACACACACACACACACACACACACACACACACACACACACACACACACATGCACACACGCGCGCGCGCGGGTGGCATTTTAAATTACCAGTGGCCATATTGCAGACACACCCGAGACACAAAGATTGAAAACAAAGACAGCGCGGTCGTATAGTGTTTCAGCATCATTCTTGACACAGGTGTATATCTGGGTGGAGAAAAACTAGTTGGTTGTGTCACTATACAAACATGTCCTTAAAGTAAGCTACACAGGCACCTTCTCAGTAAGGGTTCCTTTCATGGGCCACATAAGTGGACTCGTCCAAGGATAGGGGTGCTTGAAGCTGACGTGGTACACCGCCTAAACGGGCCACATCACGCCATTGGCTGAGATTTGCAAACTCACACATATAACTCACTCACACGTAAACACAAGCACACATCACTCATGCACTGTGCACACAACGACGTACCATGCACCGGTTAATACCTCTTAAACGTTCTCAAGATCCTGACTGCACGACAGAAGAATCCAGGATTAACACCCCCCGCAATTGATGTGTAGTGATTCCGTATTGATTTTGACTAAATATCGTGGTCGATCGCATATTCGAAACATCGATGTCGTTTTAATTGGCAGGGATTCCCACACAGCATGACGACCAAATTATAATGTACTCGATCGCTGACTTGTGCAAAGCTACAACATCAGTGATGTCGGTCGTTTAATCCACAGTGACTCCCACACATAGTGACAACCGAATTACAATTAGCTCGATCGCAGACGCGTCCGCAACACTGTGTGAGGCCCTGTCTCGAGCATAAACGCCTAAGTAAATACACAGCAACGCGTCTGCCAGTGCCGTCTCGCGCAGAAAGCCAGCGCTCAGTCACTGCTCTCTTCCGGTCTAAGTCTAGGCAGGTTCCATTGTCCGCACAGCAATAGAATGTAATGGTTATTTCTTGTGCTGTGCTTTATCCTCTCTAGCTGAATTCAGTTGTGCAAAGACATGATGTAATTTACGGATTGTTGAGTCAGAGGTTGAAGTTGGACTGACAATTCGTTGAATATGAAGTGTTTTCTTTGACGTAGCGTCTGCTTAAAAGCACAGTGGAACCATTCCAGCTACTCTACGTCTGTGGGATTCAGAGGGTTTTGACAGAACATGCCAGGAAATAACTGTGCAATTGTTGGTTGCGGAGCCTGCAAAGGCCGAAATAGAGGGCTATCGTTCCACAGAATAGGAAAACACAACGATCCTGAATGAGAGCGAGCGCGAGGATTAGGTTCCTACCTTGCGAGTCATCCCGTTAGCGCCAGTGATGGTATGCGCGCGTCAGAGAGCAGACGACGCGATCTCACATGTACTGACTGCTATGCCGCTATGTAGAAGACAAGTGGAGTGCAATGGTGCTCAGCATTTCACATACGTTTAAGAACGTTTAGCAGCAGTGCCTCTGACTTGCAACACCATCCTGCTTATTAAAAAAATATTTTCTGATTGATAACATCATTGCCAACTGACTTCATGAAGCGTCCACTCGCTCTTTGTCTTTCCTGTGCTATCTCGGTCATATATTTTACACTCATCTACACTGTCCGAGCTAATGTAGCTATAGATTGACAGTTATGTATAATATACTATTTCAATGTTCATTCTTTCTTTTCAACTACTTATTTTCAGTAAATGCTGCGTACTTACCTCAAGAATCTCCTCGATTAGCTGATCCATTCAGAGATACTATAGTAACAACATCGCAAAACCGGAAATGATCGTTGACCGAGTGAAGGCGGAGCTGAGCAAACAGCACTGCGACTATATTTAGACTATACACTGAGAGGTCAAGTCAGCAGTCCATTATATTATAGTGTCTCTGGTCAGCTTCAAGCACCCCTCTCCTTGGACGAGTGCACTAGTGTGTCCCATTAAAAGAAGCCGTAACAAGTTCTCTAGCCCGATCAATCACGAACAAAACTAGTAAAAGGCAGTCGTGGGGCCTCTTCCGGTTTCCAAGGAAGTGATCGCTATAATCGTACGCATACATCCGGTCAGTCAGTTCTTGCAATAAAACTTTCTTCAAAACAAAACACTGCGTGCTATTTCGTCCCATTTTTTAGGAAAAGAACTGACCCACCGCGTCTCCCTACACGAATCTTAAGAGGCGAATAACTAGGAAATCGTGACGATCGTATTCTGAGTAGTTCCATTGATTTCGTGATTCATGGCCTTACATAGCCTACAAGGGCTGCTAGGCCGCAAAAGTTCATTCATTCATTCACTCAGTCATTCATTCGTTTGTTCGTTCATTTATTCGTTCGTCCCATTATTTATACCGACTCCCATTTTTTCCGTAAGCTAGCATGGAGAGTCTGCCAGCCGGCGAGACAACCACTTTTGATAACTTCGACTAGTTCTAGGGAACGCGATTCACGTTAACACAGGCATACTTTTATTATCAGAAAAGCAGCACAGCTACAATGGTCTTCCAAATTGTCTGACTGACGCTCAAGACTTAGAGAAAAATCCACTCGTCGAAACGACTTGTAAGAGTCGATGTGTCACACTCCTCGTATGTTTCCGACAATGAAACAGTTGATTGGTATAAGTCAGCTCGAGCCATTTCTTCGATGACATGAAGGAGCAAATAAAAGAATACGACAATCTTTTGATATTATGAAAACTAGTGAAGAAATGTTGCATTCAATGAACCCGAGTCAATAGTTTCGCCGGCGAAGTCTCTAGTGGACTAGAATGGGAATGTTGTCACTGCGTCAGACTTGTTCACGCTTACTACGATGGTTAACTCAAAGATCCACCCCTGTACGACATAGATGTAAATCCAGCAGGAACAAGAAGGGCAAAGCCCACACGACTCGCATGGTGAGAGGATGTGAAAAATGGATGTTTTTTATACAACATTTACGCCACCTGCGACCTTGACCTTGAGGCAAGGTCAAGTCACCGTGTAAGTTTTTTGACGCCTTGTCGTCATACACCATCATGCCAAATTGGGTGTTGATAGACTTAATAGTCTCCGAGACAATTCCAACGTTAAAATTTTTTACGGACGACAGGACGCTCGGACACCCGGACGGACGACACGGGTGACCTAGCATGAAAGTATAACATGTGTACTACAATGTCATGAAGTTTGGAAGAGTTATCTTCCATAGTTCAGGGTCAAGGTCACTTCAAAATATGTATACAATCCAACTTTAAAGAGCTCCTGTGACCTTGACCTTGAAGCAAGGTCAATCAAACTGGTATCAAAAGATAGGTATTACGTTGCCCTATATACCATATATAGGTTAGGCATCCAATCTCAAAAACTTCAGAGAAAATGGGAAAATATGAAAAATGGCTGTGTTTTAAACATTTACGGCCCCTGCGACCTTGACCTTGAAGCAAGGTCAAATCACTATGTATTTTTTGACGCCTTGTCATCATACAACATCATGCCAAATTGGGTGCTGATAGACTTAATAGTCTTCGAGAAAAATCCAACGTTAAAGTTTTTTACGGACGATAGGACGGCCGGACACCCGGACGCCCGGACGCCCGGACGGACGACACGGGTGACCTAGTATGAAAGTATAACATGTGTACTACAATGTTATGAAGTTTGGAAGAATTATCTTCCATAGTTCACATAGTATACAATCCAACTTTAAAGAGGCCTTGTGACCTTGACCTTGAAGCAAGGTCAATCAAACTGGTATCAAAAGATACGGATTACTTTAGCCTATAGACCACATATAGGTCAGGTATCCAATCACAAGAACTTTAGAGAAAATTGGGAAAATGTGAAAATTTGCTGTTTTTAGACAACATTTACGGCCCCTACGACGCAAAGTCAAATCACTATGTATTTTTTTTACGCCTTGTCATCATGCACCATCATGCCAAATTGGGTGTTGATAGGCTTAATAGTCTCCGAGAAAACTCCAACGTTAAAGTTTTTTATGGACGCCCGGACGGACGAAAAGGGTGAGTAAATAGACTCACTTTTGCTACGTATGTGAGTCAAAAATCTCAACGACAGCATCAACATCATTTGCTATGCGTCGTTTATGAGAATATTCCTTCACCCCCATCCCCACTCTCCATGAACCAGACAATAGACAAAACAAAACTCTAAACTACGACGCCATTCTCTCCAAAACGCGTGACGTCAGATGACTATTGCGTCATCCATTTTCTGATAGCTTCCGCAGAAGTTCCACTTACTCACTTTGGCCAGATGAAAGTATGCACCGGCAAAACAAGGCGACCAACTTGGCGGCACTAAACACATTACATCCAAGAACACATCGGGTATCACTACGACTACGATATTAAAGCACTGGCTTTGTAGTCAGCACAAAATTATTACTCGCGTCTTATTGACTTTTGAATAGCTGCTTGTCCATTCTCTGCAACGGAACGAGGACTGGTTCTGGACACTGCTCAAAGACTGACCAAAGCTGCAACATCCGGATCTTTGGCGCACTCTAAGAGGATGTGCTGGCGTAAGGGTTGAATCACTTCCAGCCATAAGACAAGCTTTCATGATCTTTGGGGCCAATGGCCGAATCGCGACATCCGGAAGCAAAAAAAATGGCAACAACACATAACTTTCAATAGCTACCAGATGACCCTACATATCTCTTGTCTTGGCTTGACACCTAATACACATCAATTCCCACAGGGACGTATATTGCACGGCTTTCTGCTTCGAGCCACCACCACTACCCAGTGTCATCGAGATGGAACGCAATTCATCATTTGTTTCAGATGCATCGTACTTCTCTGGGACTTGAGCAAATCATTGAGATGACATTGCTGAAAACTTCACATCGGAAATGATAACAATAGATGGAAACAAAGGGCTGTAGTTGGAGCTGTCTCCCCTGACTACCTTTGTAGCCACCTACATATTCACACATGGTCCAACCGATACACCGTCAGGGTGTCAAGGTGTTCACAAACCAAATTATCGTATGATGAAGACTGTTTATTTAAAGACCATAGGTAGAGCTGTCACTTGAAGAGGTTTTTCCTATCTTGGAGCAAGAACGGATATAAGGAAGACTAAAATTGTTTTTTTACGACTGGGGTTTACGCAGACCCATATATGGAAAAATGTTTTCCTCTTTTAGACTGAAGACCTCACAAGTTTAAGTCGAAAGTTGGGGGTAAGTGCGTGTGTTTGCCCTTGCTTGTTTATGCTGAGGAACCGTTTCTAGCTGCAGGTGCAGACATATTGAGCACTCGTGTGTGGAAATTCTCTTCTAAAAACATTCCATTGACTTGTTTCCACGGTGGACCATTTTCTTACTAGCACTACAGAATGAAGAACTTCTGCGTAGGAAGTTCTCTCTCCCCTTTGTCTGATCCACCCATCTGTGGCTAGCTTCCTTCAGAGAGCTTGTTCTCACATAGACGTTTCATCATAAACAAGTGAACCTACCAATGTCCCCACCCCCACCCCCACCCACCTCCACCCCACAAGAGTTACATTCTCGTTACAGAGTGTTGAACGTGCACACAGACCCAGGGTTTTTCATACCATGGGCAGACATTTGGTGCAGCACCAGGAACACCATCCCAGTCATTTCCTTCTGGCAGATGTGGCAGGTGTGCTTTGCGGTCCCATTGGCTCTGTTCAAGTGCTTCTGGAAGGACCCCAGGGACCAGAAATTCTTTTGGCACAGCTGGCAGACGTAAATTCCGCTGCGACGAGGAGCCATGACGTGTCTTCTGAAGCAGCCCTGGTTGAGGAGCTTCTCGCACTTCGTGCAGGGGAGGTCAATCTCAGGGTGCGAGGACACCACGTGTCTCCTCAGGAATTCCTGGGGAAGACGACCCAAGCCGCAGACCATGCAGTGCGAGTTGGCATGGCCCACGACTTCATCCAGGTGTTTTGTCAGGAGCCAATTATTTGGAAACGTCTTACTGCAGTGGTCGCAGGTCTCATTGCCTTGCTGCTCATGCTGTGGCCAGTTGTATGTCGAGGTCCATGTTGAATTGAACGGAGAGACCATTTGCAAGTGCACGATGCAAGTGTCTGCTAAACCGTGTACAACCTCCTTGTGGAGAATCAGATGCAGCTCGGAGGGGAAAATGACCTGACACGTGGTGCACTGGGACTGGCTCACGGTGTACATGCTATCCAGATGTTCATCGAGGGAACTACTGGAGCGGAAGACCCTCGCACATTGGGGACAGGTTTCCTTCCTCGTGTGGAGAGTCTCAGTGTGGAGCCTCAGCGTGAACAGGGAGTCGAACTGCTTGCGGCATCGGAGGCAACAGAGCCGGGTGTTGAGGTGCATAACGTTCTTGTGTTGCTCCAGCAGCTCGTTACTGGGGAAGCCCTCACTGCAGTGTGGGCACGGGAACTTGTTGCCGCTCTTCCGGTAGGTCAGGATGCGCTTACCACTACCAGCCTCGCCATTTGAAAAGCGTCCATTTTCACTTCTCTTTCTGGGCGAGGGATTCGACCAGTCCTGCTCGCGAGAGCTTGACTCTCCTTCACCACAGTGTTCCGATTCCATGTGCTCATCCAGCTCAGATACAGTCGGAAAAATCTTGAGGCAGCCACCGCAAAGAAAAGCTCCCTGTCGGATGGAGTGTGAACTCCGCTTTTCAGCATCTGCACTGGATTGTCCTCCTTTGTCGCAATCTTCCTTTGACTTCCCCGGCGTTCCTGGCGAGTCTACCGCGGTGGGAAAATCTTTGGAGGTCAAAGGATGAGCCGATTTCTCTTTGTCCAGTGAGACAGATGACGTTGTTGCTGAGCTGGTAGGAAGCGACGTGCAATGCTGGCTACATTCATTGTTTTCAACATGCCTACGTGCTTCCTTAACTCGCTTAGGTGTTTTCGCCTTCCATTTGGCGAAGGCTCCAGAAGCAGATGAAGAT
>JAWQFJ010025823.1:0-7500 GCA_034096865.1 Theodoxus fluviatilis | reverse complement strand
CCAATCTCGAAAACATCAGTCAAAAATAGGGAAAATGTGAAAAATGGCTCTTTTTAGACGGCCCCTGTGACCTTGACCTTGCAGCAAGGTCAAGTCACTATGTATGCTTTTGTACGCCTTGGGTGTTGATATACTTAATAGTGTCCGAGAAAAATCCAACGTAAAGTTTGTACGGACGCCCGGACGCCCAGACGCCCGGACGCCCGGACGGACGAAACGGGTGAGTACATAGACTCTCTTTTGCTTCGCATGTGAGTCAAAAACTGCGCACCCTCTCTGATTGCCTTTAATTCACTACGCTAGCCGATCGTTCTCTGATTGCCTTTGATTAACTGCGCTAGCCAATCGTTCTCTGATTGCCTTTGATTAACTGCGCTAGCCGATCGTTCTCTGATTGTCTTTCATTAACTGCGTTAGCCGATCGTTCTCTGATTGCCTTTCATTAACTGCGCTAGCCGATCGTTCTCTGATTGCCTTTGATTATCTGCGCTAGCCTATCGTTCTCTGATTGCCTTTGATTAACTGCGCTAGCCGATCGTTCTCTGATTGCCTTTGATTAACTGCGCTAGCCGATCGTTCTCTGATTGCCTTTCATTAACTGCGCTAGCCGATTGTTCTCTGATTGCCTTTGATTAACTGCGCTAGCCGACCGTTCTGTGATTGCCTTTCATTAACTGCGCTAGCCAATCGTTCTCTGGTTGCCTTTGATTAACTACGCTAGCCGATCGTTCTCTGATTGCCTTTCATTAACTGCGTTAGCCGATCGTTCTCTGATTGCCTTTCATTAACTGCGCTAGCCTATCGTTCTCTGATTGCCTTTGATTAACTGCGCTAGCCGATCGTTCTCTGATTGCCTTTTATTAACTGCGCTAGCCGACCGTTCTGTGATTGCCTTTCATTAACTGCGCTAGCCTATCGTTCTCTGATTGCCTTTGATTAACTGCGCTAGCCGATCGTTCTCTGATTGCCTTTGATTAACTGCGCTAGCCGATCGTTCTCTGATTGCCTTTGACCAAAGACACTATCTAACGGGACAGCCAGCTTCTGCAGTTTTGACGCGATTTTTCATTTGGCCTCTCGTGACGTTTTGATGTTCTGGGAACGTCACTTCCGGTAGAATGAAAGCTACAGCGGACTAGTAAGAATTGTGTTTTCACATAGTAGTATAGTGTCTGTCATGTGAATATGCATTTAATTAATTCGAAGATTGAAAGAAAATAGTTTATTACTTTCGTAATCAAAGACACTCTGAGCGTAATGAAGCAAGAATTCACAGTCGATCAGTTTGTTTACATTTGCCAGACCAGTGCGGGAATGTGTGCGTTATTTTTCAGTATTGCCGTTAGTTTTATTGCATAAGTTTAGGTGCTGTACTTGTCATCAAGAAATATTATTCAGACTGACTAATTAAAATTATAAGTTAGTTAACTTTCATCGGAGAGCGAACAGCGCAGCTATTGTAAAATAGTGGTTCATCGGAAGTGATGCTCCCGCGAATCACTACCTCTCTGGCAATTCGGCGAAGCTGGCGGTCCCGTTAGATAGTGTCTTCAGAAGCTGGCGGTCCCGTTAGATAGTGTCTTCAGAAGCTGGCGGTCCCGTTAGATAGTGTCTTCAGAAGCTGGCGGTCCCGTTAGATAGTGTCTTTGCTTAGATCAACTGCGCCAGCCAATAGTCGGGTTGAAGAACATGACGCCGGGTTTTTTTTCCTTCCCTGCGCGTTGGCATAGGAACGCTGTTTGAAAATGACGTCACTTTTCCTAACTGCTTCTGGCGAAATGTATCGTTTCATTTAGAAAGCGCTCTGGGCCTGTATGCACGTCGGTCCGTTTAGTGGACTAATCGCGTTTATCCCCTATACGGGCGGATAGGCGGGAACAATCGGTATGCACGTCAATCTGGTTAGCCTATCCTATACGGATTTTCGCGTATAAAGTTATCGCACCTCCGAGGGCCTAAACGCGTGTAAATATATGGCGGCCGTTTTGTTTTTCCGAGCACGGCAGCGGCGTCTTCTGCGAAGAAACATGATTTTCCGGGACCGAACTAATCCCTTCGACACCTACGATGACCAAGAAGTATTTCGTAAGTTCAGATTTCGTCGGCCAGACATTCTGGAACTGACACCAAAGATTATAGGTACCTATAATCTTTGCTGACACCGCGAACTCAATCGATTTTCATTACGCGAAGCGGGGTCAGAATTTAGAGTTACGTCCCTTTGCTCCGCGCCTCGTTCTCGTGCCAAGCCATGGCAATAGACGCTTCTTGTGTAGATAAGATATCTATATCGCGTCGACCTGCATTTGCAATTTTAAATCGTGGGAGCTTTCACGAGCTATTGATGCGTTCAACATACAGCTTTGATAAATTAATGCTGTTCATGGCTTACATTTTCTTTGGATGGGGTTTTAGTATCCCCCAAATACAGCGATTTCTGTGCGAACACGCAATGTAAGCAGTGGAGCCGTCGCCACGGATTCTTCGCCGTGTCGACCTGCATTGCGAATTGTAACATGTACCAGCTTTTCCGACCTACTGATGCATTCAACATACAGCTTTGATAAATTAATGCTGTTCATGGCTTACATTTTCTTTGGATGGGGTTTCTAGTGTCCCAATATACAGCTTTTTCTGTGCAAACCGTAGACAGCGTGTGTGTGTTTAGCTATACGGGCCCTAACCACGTATAAGCCCTAACTGGATTTGGTATGCACATCGCGCTAAACGGAGACGTATAGCTAAACACACACACGCTGTCTACAGTTCGAACAGAAAAAGCTGTATATTGGGACACTAGAAACCCATCCAAAGAAAATGTAAGCCATGAACAGCATTTATTTATCAAAGCTGTATGTTGATTGCATCAATAGGTCGTTAAAGCGCTCATCTTTTACAAATGGAAATGCAGGTCATCTACACGCCGATCTTCCAAGTTCGCGCACGTCTATTTATAGCTGACGCGCAGAATACATTGTTGTTATATCGCAACGAAATCCATTCACAGGTGCTTTCGCGTGAAGGTGCATTGACCCGCATTTCCAATTTTGCAATGCACGACCTATTCATGCATTCAACATTTCTCCTCCTCCTCCTCCTCCTCTCCCTCTTTCTCCTCCCCCTCCTCTCCCTCTTTCTCCTCCCCCTCCTCCTCCCCCTCCCATTCCTCCTCCCTCCTCCTCCGCCCTCTCTCTCTCCCCCTCCTCCTCCCCCTCCCCCTCCCCTCCTCCTCCCCTCCCCCTCCCCCGTCCTCCTCCCCTCCCCCTCCCCCTCCCCCGTCCTCCTCCCACCGTCCTCCTCTCCCATCCCCCTCCTCCCCATCTCCCCCCCCGCCTCTCCCTCCTCCCATCCCGTCCCCTCCCCTCATCCCTCTCCTCCCCTCTTCCTCCCCCTCTTTCCCCCTCCTCCCCCTCCTCCCCTCCCTCCTCCCATCCCCTTCCCCTCTATCCCCTCATCCCCTCCTCCTCATCCCCTCCCTCCCCCACCTTCCCCTCCTCCCCCTCCCCCCTCCCCCCCCCTCCCCCTATCCCCCCCCTCCTCTCCTACCTCCTCCTCCTCCACCTCCTCCACCCTCCTCCCCCCCGTCCTCCTCCTCCTCCTCCTCCCTGCCTCCCCCGCCCCCTCCTCTCACACCCTCCCCCACCCCCCCCGTCTCCTCTCCCTCCTCCCCCCTCCTCCGCCCTTCTCCACCGCTCCTCCCTCCTTCTCCTCCCCCTCTTCCCCTCCTCCCCCTCCATCCGTCCCCCGCCGTCGCTGCCCCCGCATTCGCCCTCGTTCAGCCTGTCCTCCTCCTCCCCCTCCTCCACATCCCCCTCCCTCCACCTCATCCCCCCTCCATGGCCCCTCCCCCTCCCTCTCCCCCTCCCCGACTCCCGTCCCCCATCCCTCTACCTCCACCCCCCCTTCCCCCGCCCTCCTCCCCCTCCCCCCCTCATTCCACCCCCCCTCCCCGTCCATCCCCCCCTCCTCCCCTCATCTCTCCCCCACCCCCTCCTCCCCCCCCGTCCTCCTCCTCCTCCTCCCCCTCCTCCTCCCGCTCCCCCCCTGTTACGAATCGAATGTGGCGAATGATGGTGTGCACGTGGTTAGGTTCTGACTGTGATTATTTTTAGCATGAGTGGGTGACGTAGTGACTGAGGAGTGTTCACGGGTGAGCGAATGATCTGATTGATTGTATATTTGCCGAGTGAAAGCTGGATACGACACTCGAGCGAATGAACCCCAGGGTGACGGGGTTCTTCGGTACAGTACGAGTGACGAGACGCTAGCTGAGGCTCGGAGCTTTACTGGCGGGGGCCGGTGTGAAGACTATTGGCGGGGGCCGATGAGCGCTTGCAGCGAGTGTGTCGGCGGGGGGCCGCTTTAGCGTCTGTAGACTGTGTCGGCGGGGGCCGCACGTCCGCACCCATGAGCCCTGGTGTGGGACGGGGCAGTTGAGTTTGTGTTGAATACACTCATTTGTAACTTTGTGCTGGTGTTTGCGTTTTCCTTGTTTATTTTCATTTGTGCGGGCTAGGCTAACCTGAGGCCCAGTTAGTCAGTCCGTAACAACTGGCGAGCCTGCCTACTTCACCTTTTGTGTGAGTGCCTGAATTTGACAGTGTTTTGGTTTTAAGACCAAGTTGATTGAATTGCGGTCTGGCGGGGGTCAATATTGTGATGTGTACGCTCGGCGCGCGAATGTGATGTTGAGTTCACAGGGCATGCTTTGTATTGTTGAGGGTTTTTTGATGGATATAGTGTGCTCTGTGATTTAATTGATTTCCTGATTGGCTCAGTGATTCCACATTTGCATGCGTTGTATTGTTGGATGGTTTTTGGATTGATATAGTGCGCTCTGTAATTTATTTGATTTCCTGATTTGCTCAGAGATTTCAGTTGCATGCCGCGGATTGTGTTACAGTTTTGATTGATATGTGATCTGTGTTTGAGTTGATTGTTTGCTTTGCTCAGTAAGTTCACAGTTGCGTGCGTTGGATTGTGGGGGTAATTTTGTTGGTTTGATATTATCTGCCCGGTGAGAGATTTGATTTTGTGCTGTGCCAGTGATTGCACAGTTGCATGCTGTGAATTGGAATTGATATTATGTCCACTCTGATTTATTTGATTTTCCGCTTGGCTCAGCGAGTTCACAGTGCATGCGTGTGTTGTTGAGGATTTTTGAATGGATATTGTGTGCTCGGCGATTTGATTGGTTTCCTGATTTCCTTAGTGATTTCAGTGCATGCTTTGGAAGGGGAGATAATCTTGATAGAGGTTATGTGCTCTGCGATTGAGTTGATTCTTTGCTTTGTTCAGTAAGTCACAGTTGCATGCGTTGGATTGTGGGGGTAATTTTGGGGCTGACATATCTGCTCTGTGATGATTTGTTTTTTGCTGTGCTCAGTGATTGCACCGTTGCATGCGGTGAATTGTGATTGATATTATGTGCACTCTGATTTATTTGATTTTCCGTGGGGCTCAGTGAGTGCTTTGGAGTGGGCGATAATATTTTGAGTGGGTATGTTCTTGGGGAAGTGATTTCTTATCTGTCCAGTTGATGTCACAATTGCATGCTCGGGAATGTGTGATAAGTGAACTGTCGTCTCGGACGATCAGCAAGTTTTATTTTTCATGTTTTGAGTTAGTGGCTCCGACAGCTTGCATGCTGGAATTGTTTGCTGGTGTACCTTCCGTATTTGAGGGAAGTGTCTGTTCGGACGATTGACGGATTTGCATTGTTTGGTTTTTGGTTGTTGTTTTGTTTTTTGGAATTGGCCATTTGCGCGCGGTTCTGCTTGCTTGTCAAATTTGAATGGTTGAAGGGGATTTGCAGGGGCTTTGCACTGAAGAGGTGTAAATTATCAGTGTAGCATTGAATACGTGGTTCTACTCTGATAATTTGACATGGAAGGGAAACCAACCAAGGTTGACCCTTTGGGTCGGGTTGACCCATTTGTTGCGTACAAGGTTGAGGCTGAAAGTCTGGGATTGGAAGGGCTGGAAATGACGAGATATGTTGCAAGAACGAGCGAGAGAAGAGAGACAGAGAGAGCGGGAAGAGAAAGAACGAGAGAGGCAAGAGCGCGAAAGAGAACGAGAGAGGCAAGAGCAAGAGAAAGAACGAGAGAGGCAAGAGCGCGAAAGAGAACGAGAGAGGCAAGAGCAAGAGAAAGAACGAGAGAGGCAAGAGCAAGAGAAAGAACGAGAGAGGCAAGAAAGAGAACGAGAAAGGCAAGAGCAAGAGAAAGAACGAGAGAGGCAAGAGCAAGAGAAAGAACGAGAGAGGCAAGAGCGCGAAAGAGAACGAGAGAGGCAAGAGCAAGAGAAAGAACGAGAAAGGCAAGAGCGCGAGAAAGAACGAGAGAGGCAAGAGCGCGAGAAAGAACGAGAGAGGCAAGAGCGCGAGAAAGAACGAGAGAGGCAAGAGCAAGAGAAAGAACGAGAGAGGCAAGAGCAAGAGAAAGAACGAGAGAGGCAAGAGCAAGAGAGAGAACGAGAGAGGCAGTTTGAATTGGAGAAATTAAGAGTGGGTAAGGCTGTTGCCTCCACTCCTTCAAAAAAAATTGCGGCAAGTCCAAAATTGCCATACTTTGATGACAAAACGGACGAGATGGATAGCTATCTCTTTCGTTTTGAGAAGTACGCGGGTGCCGTGGGATGGGACAGACGGGATTGGGCTACGCTGCTTCCCTCTCTTTTGAAGGGCAAAGCTCTCAACACCTACCATGAGCTATCGTTGCGAGAGTCGCTCTCTTATGACGAGCTCAAAAAAGCGTTGTTGCGTACCTTCCAGTGCTCTGCAGAGGGTTACCGGTCTCGCTTCCGTGCCTTGAGGCCTCAGCAGGGAGAAAGTATGATGACATATCTATGTCATTTGAGGCATCTCTTGGATCGGTGGATAGACCTGTCGCGGGTCGAGACGACATTCGACGGCCTCATCAATCTGGTCTTGAGGGAGCAGATTCTCGCTTCTTGCTCGGCCAGTTTGGTCACTTTCTTGAAGGAGCGAGATCACGGGTCGCTGCAAGACTTGGTAGCCGATGCTGAAAGGTATCGAGAGGCTCATCCCTCTCAGTCCATGTCTGCCCAGGCTTCAGCTGAGGGGTGGTCGGCAGGGGTTGCTACCCCCGTTGAGGCACATGGGTTTTCGCGACCAAACTACCAAGGGGTGCAGAAGGGTCGAGCTTTTTTCCGCCCAGGACCCCAAAGAGGGCTTTACCGGGGAGGGCGTGCGGACACAGGGCGATCTCAGCCTTCAGATAGGAAAGTCCAGTGTTGGTACTGCGCTGAGGCGGGCCATAAGATTCAGGCGTGTCCGACGAAGCCCGCCCCAAGGGGCCAGGTCACGGCATCTTGTGTCGTGGTGCCGTGTGGGGACTCACGGGGATTTGCTTCGTCTGGCAGTCGGGGACGGATGCCTGACGTTAGCGGTGCTATGACGTTGGAGCAGGAGGTGCCCAGCTCGTTGCAAACCTGCTCGGGTCAGTTAAACGGACGACCGGTGCGGGTGATGCTTGA
>JAWQFJ010025822.1:2500-14354 GCA_034096865.1 Theodoxus fluviatilis | reverse complement strand
ACTACAGACGTTTGAACGACGTGACGGGTTGTTTGGAAGAAGGACGGCAAGGTCCGCTTTTGTGTTGACTACAGACGTTTGAACGACGTGACGGGTTGTTCGGAAGAAGGACGGCAAGGTCCGCTTTTGTGTCGCACTACAGACGTTTGAACGACGTGACGGGTTGTTCGGAAGAAGGACGGCAAGGTCCGCTTTTGTGTCGACTACAGACGTTTGAACGACGTGACGGGTTGTTCGGAAGAAGGACGGCAAGGTCCGCTTTTGTGTCGACTACAGACGTTTGAACGACGTGACGGGTTGTTCGGAAGAAGGACGGCAAGGTCCGCTTTTGTGTCGACTACAGACGTTTGAACGACGTGACGGTTTTTGAGCCACTCCCTGATGTGGAACATCTCTTTTCGGGACTTGGGAGAGCCAAATACTTCAGCAAATTCAATTTATCAAAAGGCTATTGGCAGATCCCTATCTGGGAAGACATCCGTCCCATGACCGCCTTCACTACTCCAGCTGGGCAATTTCAGTTCACGGTTATGCCGTTTGGCTTGAAAAATGCTGTCGCTGTGTTCTCGAGCATGATGAGGGCTTTGCTGGGGCCGTTGGGAAGGAGCGATGTCCATAACTTTTTGGACGACATCCTTGTGGCGATGGAGACTGGGTCAGAGCATTTGGCTGCGCTGGAGGCTGTGTTACGACGTCTTAGACAGGCTAACCTTTCAGGTAGACCCAAGAAGTGCTTCGTGGGATTCGAGGAGTTGAGTTTCTTGGACCATGTGGTGAGAAAAGGTGATATCTTGCCCGAAGCTGACAGGCTTACCATTCTAACCACACATCGAGTTCAAACATCGTCACCCCCATACAAAAACTTTAATAAATTTATTTATTTATTTATTCTTTCACATCAGTGTTCACGTGTCTGTTTGTGTTTGGGAGTATGGCCATAGTTTTATTTAAAACCCAACCATGCACACTCTAGGTCTCAGCCCAGGGTGACATGCACACGACAACCCTAAACTTTTTAATGATCATGAAAAAAAGAGAAAAAAGGAAAAAAAGAAGGAAGAAATTGACAGTAATCAAGGAAGTGTGTGCCATCCCATCTTCCCTGCCCTATGAGCACTTGGGAAATTTTTATTCATTTTTTGTTTTTTTAAGTGAAAAAGACATTGTGATTTATTTTCAATCTGGTCTCCTCTATTACAATTTATTATTTTTTAAACTAAAGTAGAGGCTAACCTACCGACCCTATTTTTTTTGCCAAGTTACTGTAACCATAACTGTCTTTTCTTCTACTTCTAGCCTTACCATGAATAACAAAGCATGTAGTCATGGAAACAAAACCCTTGTGAGTAGTAGCTAGTAACAAGTTAGTAATTCATATGACAGATTCAAGTTGCATTTGACAGTGGTGTACTTCTTGTTTCTAAATTCTAGGAAGTGTAGAAGTGAAGATTAAATTTTTGTAATGAGTGCTGTCGACTTTGTGTGTTTTCCTGAAGAAAAAAACTCAGGTTTTAGGAAGCCGTTTTTATCACACGCTGTAGGTCATAATGGGTTTTTAAAAAAAGACCCATGTCATTGCTTTCAGAACATTATTAATGCTGAACTCAGGGGTAATATTTGGAAAGCACGTTTTACCACCTTCCCCACTCATAACTAGCAGCATATGTCGCAGTCAGCAGGCTTGGCCCAGCCACGACCTTGCAGCATGTGTCACGTCTACCAGGGTAAGAATTTCATTTCTTTTACAAGTAAACAGTGACTCGGATCTCTGTAGAGTTTCCGGAAGCTTGTTTCAGTCTTGGACCCATTGAAAGAGACACACCTTCAGCCATATCTCTTCACCTTCCTCATTGGTGGTATCAATTAATACAGGGGGACAATTTGTGATGCAAAAAACGTTTTTCCAAACAGAACGAGTGTTGATCTATGCACAGATTGAAAAATTTCCAGTCGATTGAAATGATAAAAAGCGTTCTATTTGAAAATCAATGAACACACTGTGCAGGTCGAACGTCACTTGGAGGGTTTTCTATATCTATTCATAGATCAACGAACTCTCAATGGTTAGACACACGTTTTTTGTTGCGTCATGTCATCCTACCTGGTCCGAGAAGCCATGGGTGCCGTACATGTCGGGATGAAGGTGACTTGGGTCCCCTTGCTCCATCCCTACACCCGACACCCCCGCACCACTGCCCGCCACAGCCATGGTGCCGAGGTCAAAGTTCAGTTCCGCCTCCTGCAGCACCTTCTGCACAGCCTCAGTGCTCAGCACTTCCTCCAGCTGCCGCAGGTGCTCCTCACTCAGGTTCTCGAAGGGCTGGTTGTCGTTCTGGAAAGACCACACGCCGAGTTCACAGCACCACATGAACAAGTTAGGCCCCATCACCCCTTTCCCTATCCCCTGCTGCCATTCCCACAACCACCCAGCTTTCGGTTAGACTTCCGTAGGCAGGCCACATTATTGGACTTGTCCGAGGAGAGGGGTGCCTATGTAAAAATGCAGCCAATCAGATGCTGTGGCCCATAAGTGTGTGTGTTACGTCATCTTCGCTGTCTTTCCCGCACCCCTCTCCTCAGACGAGTCCATTAGTGCAGCCCCCTGCAAAGGTCTATTCCAGCTTTCTACGTTGTTGTCTCCTCTGACTCACACTCACAGTTCTAAATTTAGCAGTTTAGTGATGACCTCAAGGAGGTGTTCCCTCATGCATCCCAACATGGTTGCCTAATTCAGAACCAAGACTTAATCAAGAAGGAAAAGTGGAGAGTAAGCACGTGCCTTCACAAGGCAGAAAGGGTTGGTCTGGGAATGGCAGCTAGGGAGGAGAATGACAAAGACAAGACATTTCACACGAAGTCTTCCCAAGTTATTGACTGACTCTGGAAAAACGATGCAAGCAGACCGACAGCACAGTTCATCCCTGAGAGCTGTGAAACAGACAGCCATACCCGTGTAGGACCCTACAGACGTAGAATACACTGTTCTTCCACCTGATACAGCCCTCCAGTGTGCATTTAAATGTGCTGATCCCACAGTCCTACAGAACAGAGCTCTCCATGCCATAGCCAAAGATTAACCCCTTCACTGCCATATACATTACACGCCATATGCCGGGAACGGTTTTTGCGTCTTACTGTTCCTGTCTTTGATCAGTCATAGTATATTTGTTTTCCAGAGAACTGCTTTGAAATTTTGCACAAAGACACAGAAGACATTAATAATCAAACTCATTCATAAAAATCCTTCTCACTGCTGGACATCAGGATCATTGAAAAGTTCATTCAGCACTTCCAGTGCTGACAAATGAGCTTTATAGCTTCTCTCAGAAGCCATTTCATGATCAAATCAATCAAAATTGCAAGAAAAATACTTCAAATCCATTTAAATCGATCAAACTTGGCAAGAACGCTGAGGAAGCCCTGAGGGTTGTAACTGTAACAGCTACAGACACTGGTTCAAAGTATTTAGAGTTTCCTCCCTTGCAATCAAGACCTGAGACTGTCTCGGGAGATAGCACAGCAGGAGCAGTCAAGGCCCGAGATAGTTTCGGGCGAAGCAGGGAAGGGGTTAACAATAACAGTGGACTCTCTGCACACTATGATACCGGGCTCGACACCATCGCCACATAGAGCCAAGCCACTTGCTCTGCCTACAAGCGCCGTCAGCCCTTCCACAAACGGCCCTCTTCATGGCCTTTATTTTTCTCAAGAGAATTCAATTGGTCAGGCTCCGGTCATGTTTTTTAATTTTTATTTTCCTTGTAGCAATCTAATAGTCTGACACCGGCTCACCTCTTTGTTAAAACAGCAGGAGGTTACCTATAAATAGTACCCACTGTATCCTTGCACACTGTGTTTACATACTGACTTATTCCTAGGTAAGACTGACACATATTTTTCAGAAGAACTGATTCTCTTGCAAACTGTCAGCATGAAAAACTGTTACGTCCTAAATTTCGGATACGCCAAATTTCTCAACAGCCAATCACCAAAAGCAATGCAGGTAAAAAAACAGTGCACACAACAGTGCTTTGTGACAGTATTACCCCAAAAAAAATATTTGTATCATGTAGCTGAGTGATGTCCAGCTATTATAGAGAACCAATCAGTGCCCAGCTTTGCATGGGATTTCGTCACTGTCCTACCTGACTAGGCTTGACATTCCTGGCAACACAGTCATCAACACCCATCTCTGTCTAGGTGTCAGCAACACAGTCATCAACACCCACCTCTGTCTAGGTGTCAGCAACACAGTCATCAACACCCACCTCTGTCCAAGTGTCAGCAACACAGTCATCAACACCCACCTCTGTCTAGGTGTCAGCAACACAGTCATCAACACTCACCTCTGTCTAGGTGTCAGCAACACAGTCATCAACACTCACCTCTGTCTAGGTGTCAGCAACACAGTCATCAACACCTACCTCTGTCCAAGTGTCAGCAACACAGTCATCAACACCCACCTCTGTCTAGGTGTCAGCAACACAGTCATCAACACTCACCTCTGTCTAGGTGTCAGCAACACAGTCATCAACACTCACCTCTGTCTAGGTGTCAGCAACACAGTCATCAACACCCACCTCTGTCCAAGTGTCAGCAACACAGTCATCAACACCCACCTCTGTCCAAGTGTCAGCAACACAGTCATCAACACTCAACTCTGTCCAAGTGTCAGCAACACAGTCATCAACACCCACCTCTGACTAGGTGTCAGCAACACAGTCATCAACACCCACCTCTGTCTAGGTGTCAGCAACACAGTCATCAACACCCACCTCTGTCTAGGTGTCAGCAACACAGTCATCAACACCCACCTCTGTCCAAGTGTCAGCAACACAGTCATCAACACCCACCTCTGACTAGGTGTCAGCAACACAGTCATCAACACCCACCTCTGTCTAGGTGTCAGCAACACAGTCATCAACACCCACCTCTGTCTAGGTGTCAGCAACACAGTCATCAACACTCACCTCTGTCCAAGTGTCAGCAACACAGTCATCAACACTCACCTCTGTCTAGGTGTCAGCAACACAGTCATCAACACCCACCTCTGTCTAGGTGTCAGCAACACAGTCATCAACACTCACCTCTGTCCAAGTGTCAGAAACACAGTCATCAACACCCACCTCTGTCTAGGTGTCAGCAACACAGTCATCAACACCCACCTCTGTCCGAGTGTCAGCAACACAGTCATCAACACTCACCTCTGTCCAAGTGTCAGCAACACAGTCATCAACACCCACCTCTGTCTAGTGTCAGCAACACAGTCATCAACACCCACCTCTGTCCAAGTGTCAGCAACACAGTCATCAACACCCACCTCTGACTAGGTGTCAGCAACACAGTCATCAACACCCACCTCTGACTAGGTGTCAGCAACACAGTCATCAACACCCACCTCTGTCCGAGTGTCAGCAACACAGTCATCAACACTCACCTCTGTCCAAGTGTCAGCAACACAGTCATCAACACCCACCTCTGTCTAGGTGTCAGCAACACAGTCATCAACACCCACCTCTGTCCAAGTGTCAGCAACACAGTCATCAACACTCACCTCTGTCCAAGTGTCAGCAACACAGTCATCAACACCCACCTCTGTCCAAGTGTCAGCAACACTGTCATCAACACCCACCTCTGTCCAAGTGTCAGCAACACAGTCATCAACACCCACCTCTGTCTAGGTGTCAGCAACACAGTCATCAACACCCACCTCTGTCTAGGTGTCAGCAACACAGTCATCAACACTCACCTCTGACTAGGTGTCAGCAACACAGTCATCAACACTCACCTCTGTCCAGGTGTCAGACTCAGCAATGGCTGCTGATGAAACAGCAGCAGTGGTTGCCGCGGCAACACCACTCCCCTCTAGGGGTCCTACCCCCTGCTGGGATGGGGCCAGGGAGGCAGTGGGGTGGGAGGAGTTGGGACTCTCAGAGGTCACCTTTACAGGAAGGGCAGGGTCAGCCACAGAGGCCACTGTGCCTCGATCCTGCCCACTGCTTGTCTGTTGCTGGGACATGGCAACTCAATCAAATTCCTCTGAAACAGACAGATCAGTCCTTCCTGTATTTGTCTGCAACAGTCAGATCAATCCTTCCTCTATTTGTCTGCAACAGCCAGATCAATCCTTCCTCTATTTGTCTGCAACAGAGCAGTCCTTCCAGTATTTGAAACAGAGCAGTCCTTTCTCTATTTGTAACAGAGCAGTCCTTTCTCTATTTGTAACAGAGAAGTCCTTCCTCTATTTGTAACAGAGCAGTCCTTTCTCTATTTGTAACAGAGCAGTCCTATCAGTATTTGTAACAGAGCAGTCCTTTCTCTATTTGTAACAGAGCAGTCCTATCAGTATTTGTAACAGAGCAGTCCTTCCTCTATTTGTAACAGAGCAGTCCTATCAGTATTTGTAACAGAGCAGTCCTATCAGTATTTGTAACAGAGCAGTCCTATCAGTATTTGTAACAGAGCAGTCCTATCAGTATTTGTAACAGAGCAGTCCTTTCTCTATTTGTAACAGAGCAGTCCTATCAGTATTTGTAACAGAGCAGTCCTATCAGTATTTGTAACAGAGCAGTCCTATCAGTATTTGTAACAGAGCAGTCCTATCAGTATTTGTAACAGAGCAGTCCTATCAGTATTTGTAACAGAGCAGTCCTATCAGTATTTGTAACAGAGCAGTCCTATCAGTATTTGTAACAGAGCAGTCCTTTCTCTATTTGTAACAGAGCAGTCCTATCAGTATTTGTAACAGAGCAGTCCTATCAGTATTTGTAACAGAGCAGTCCTGAGTATTTGTAACAGAGCAGTCCTATCAGTATTTGTAACAGAGCAGTCCTATCAGTATTTGTAACAGAGCAGTCCTATCAGTATTTGTAACAGAGCAGTCCTATCAGTATTTGTAACAGAGCAGTCCTATCAGTATTTGTAACAGAGCAGTCCTATCAGTATTTGTAACAGAGCAGTCCTATCAGTATTTGTAACAGAGCAGTCCTATCAGTATTTGTAACAGAGCAGTCCTATCAGTATTTGTAACAGAGCAGTCCTATCAGTATTTGTAACAGAGCAGTCCTATCAGTATTTGTAACAGAGCAGTCCTATCAGTATTTGTAACAGAGCAGTCCTATCAGTATTTGTAACAGAGCAGTCCTATCAGTATTTGTAACAGAGCAGTCCTATCAGTATTTGTAACAGAGCAGTCCTATCAGTATTTGTAACAGAGCAGTCCTATCAGTATTTGTAACAGAGCAGTCCTATCAGTATTTGTAACAGAGCAGTCCTATCAGTATTTGTAACAGAGCAGTCCTATCAGTATTTGTAACAGAGCAGTCCTATCAGTATTTGTAACAGAGCAGTCCTTCCTATTTGTAACAGAGCAGTCCTATCAGTATTTGTAACAGAGCAGTCCTATCAGTATTTGTAACAGAGCAGTCCTATCAGTATTTGTAACAGAGCAGTCCTATCAGTATTTGTAACAGAGCAGTCCTATCAGTATTTGTAACAGAGCAGTCCTATCAGTATTTGTAACAGAGCAGTCCTATCAGTATTTGTAACAGAGCAGTCCTATCAGTATTTGTAACAGAGCAGTCCTATCAGTATTTGTAACAGAGCAGTCCTATCAGTATTTGTAACAGAGCAGTCCTTCCTCTATTTGTAACAGAGCAGTCCTATCAGTATTTGTAACAGAGCAGTCCTATCAGTATTTGTAACAGAGCAGTCCTATCAGTATTTGTAACAGAGCAGTCCTATCAGTATTTGTAACAGAGCAGTCCTATCAGTATTTGTAACAGAGCAGTCCTATCAGTATTTGTAACAGAGCAGTCCTATCAGTATTTGTAACAGAGCAGTCCTATCAGTATTTGTAACAGAGCAGTCCTATCAGTATTTGTAACAGAGCAGTCCTATCAGTATTTGTAACAGAGCAGTCCTATCAGTATTTGTAACAGAGCAGTCCTATCAGTATTTGTAACAGAGCAGTCCTATCAGTATTTGTAACAGAGCAGTCCTATCAGTATTTGTAACAGAGCAGTCCTATCAGTATTTGTAACAGAGCAGTCCTATCAGTATTTGTAACAGAGCAGTCCTTTCTCTATTTGTAACAGAGCAGTCCTTTCTCTATTTGTAACAGAGCAGTCCTTCCTCTATTTGTAACAGAGCAGTCCTTCCTCTATTTGTAACAGAGCAGTCCTATCAGTATTTGTAACAGAGCAGTCCTATCAGTATTTGTAACAGAGCAGTCCTATCAGTATTTGTAACAGAGCAGTCCTATCAGTATTTGTAACAGAGCAGTCCTATCAGTATTTGTAACAGAGCAGTCCTATCAGTATTTGTAACAGAGCAGTCCTATCAGTATTTGTAACAGAGCAGTCCTATCAGTATTTGTAACAGAGCAGTCCTATCAGTATTTGTAACAGAGCAGTCCTATCAGTATTTGTAACAGAGCAGTCCTATCAGTATTTGTAACAGAGCACTCCTATCAGTATTTGTAACAGAGCAGTCCTTCCTCTATTTGTAACAGAGCAGTCCTATCAGTATTTGTAACAGAGCAGTCCTATCAGTATTTGTAACAGAGCAGTCCTTCCTCTATTTGTAACAGAGCAGTCCTTCCTCTATTTGTAACAGAGCAGTCCTATCAGTATTTGAACAGAGCAGTCCTATCAGTATTTGTAACAGAGTAGTCCTATCAGTATTTGTAACAGAGCAGTCCTATCAGTATTTTTAACAGAGCAGTCCTTTCTCTATTTGTAACAGTGCAGTCCTACCAGTATTTGTAACAGAGTGCTCAGTCCTATCAGTATTTGTAACAGAGCACTCCTATCAGTATTTGTAACAGAGCAGTCCTATCAGTATTTGTAACAGAGCAGTCCTATCAGTATTTGTAACAGAGCAGTCCTTCCTCTATTTGTAACAGAGCAGTCCTATCAGTATTTGTAACAGAGCAGTCCTATCAGTATTTGTAACAGAGCAGTCCTATCAGTATTTGTAACAGAGCAGTCCTATCAGTATTTGTAACAGAGCAGTCCTATCAGTATTTGTAACAGAGCAGTCCTATCAGTATTTGTAACAGAGCAGTCCTTCCTCTATTTGTAACAGAGCAGTCCTATCAGTATTTGTAACAGAGCAGTCCTTCCTCTATTTGTAACAGAGCAGTCCTATCAGTATTTGTAACAGAGTGCTCAGTCCTATCAGTATTTGTAACAGAGCAGTCCTATCAGTATTTGTAACAGAGCAGTCCTATCAGTATTTGTAACAGAGCAGTCCTTCCTCTATTTGTAACAGAGCAGTCCTATCAGTATTTGTAACAGAGTGCTCAGTCCTATCAGTATTTGTAACAGAGCAGTCCTATCACTATCAGTATTTCACTATTTGTAACAGAGCACTCCTATCACTATCAGTATTTCACTATTTGTAACAGAGCAGTTCTATGAGTATTTGTAACAGAGCAGTCCCTGCATTTGCAACAATTTCCTATTGCAATCAACAGAAGTTCAAGAGTAATAAACTACTGGCTGAAGCTCAGCAGGCAGAGGAAGATAGGCTTCCAAAACAAGCTTTGGTGATGCTTCTGAACTCTGGAATCGAGAGGGAACAAAACTGGAGAGAGACAGTGAAGATCTGCCTATGTAAATTGGGCTTTGGCTTGGTGTGGTTGTACAGTGGAGTGGGTGAATAGAAAATGTTTTTCTGCAACAATTTAAACAAAGAATAAAAGACTGCTACATCCAAGAGCAGAACTCAGAAAACAGGAGTAGGGACAGGCATTAGTGGTATGCATCCTTCAAAATGAGCTTTGGTTTGGAAAACTATTTGAATGTACTTGACATTAAAGTCAGGAATGTACTTATTCACCTTTGACTTGAAATAAACAATTAAAATAACAACAGAACATATGAACATACACCAGACCCTGTGTGTGCATTCTGTAGAGAAAAAGAAGAACCCTTGGAAGGAGCATTTCCTTTTGTGATGTTCAGCATACCAGGAGTTACAGCAAAATACTTCGGAAGGATAGGTGTCAAATATCAATGTATGTGAGTGTAAATATTTCTTTCAGGGAACCTATGTTGAATTGTTAAAACCGATAGCCATGTACTTATTTTATGGATTTAAGGTGAGTGAACAAAAATTAAGAGATCAGACATACCACCCTGCTTTAGCATTATTAAACAGGAATTGAAACTTGTGATTGTGGAAAAACTACTCACAAAGTGATGTTGGCATGGCAAAGTGCTCATAGAATTGTGATGTTTCAACTAACTTACTAAGTCTATATGTACATGCAAAAATTGCAATGGGACAATCAATAGCTTCAAAATAAAGTTCAGTTCAGTTCAGTTCAGGACTTTCAGTTCAGTTCAGTTCAGTACACACATAAATAGGAGTCCCCACCCTCCCACCCACAGCCTCACCCTGGTCTCTCAAGCAAAGGACATGTATATAATAGCACATATATGCTCCTCTCTCTCTCTCTCTCTCTCTCTCTCTCTCTCTCTCTCTCCTCCCTCCCTCCCTCCCTCCCTCCCTCCCTCCCTCCCTCCCTCCCTCCCTCCCTCCCTCCCTCTCCCTCTCTCTCTCTCTCTCTCTCCCTCCTCTCCTCTCTCTCTCTCTCTCTCTCACACACACACACACACACACACACACACACACACACAAACATACTTGCAAACACACACATACACAAACGCATAAGTACTCACACACATAAACACATACAAACACACCAATAGGCACACACACACAGTGACACACACACACACACACACACACACACACACTCACACACACACACACACATACACACACACATACTCACACACACGCACGCATGCACGCACGCATGCACACACACACACACACACACAAACACTAACACTCACTCACACACACACACACACACACACCCACACACACACACTAACACTCACTCACACACTCTCTCTCTCTCTCTCTCTCTCTCTCTCTCTCTCTCTCTCTCACCTCACACACACACACACACACACACACACACACACACACACACTCACACACACAGTGCATTGCACCTAACCATCAACCAAGACCAAGCGTTCAAGGAAAGGGGAAAATCATTCAGATTTGAACAGCCAACCATCTGAGGCCTGAGGTACTCCAGCATGATGCAAATGGAGGCACTATACAGTATACTCACTCCAGTATTTGAAAACTTATTAATCAACTAAAGTAACAAAACAACAACACTAACAACTACACAACAAGGAGGTGGAGGAGGAGGAGGGGGGTGGGGGGGGGGGTGGGGGGAGGAGGAGGAGGAGGAGGAGGAGGAGGAGAGAGGAGGAGGAAGGAGGAGGAGGAGGAGTAGGAGAGGAGGAGGAGGAGGAAGGAGGGGAGGAGGAGGGAAGGAGAGAGGAGGGGAGGAGGAGTGAGGAGGAAGGAGTGAGGGAGGGGAGGAGGAGGAGGAGGAGGAATATAAAAGAAGGAGGAGCAGCAGGAATAAAAGCAAAGAGCAGCAAGAGTAAAAGGAGGAGGAGGTGCAGGAATAAAAGGGAAGAGGAGCAGGAGTAAAAGAAGGAGGAGGTGCAGAAGTAAAAGGAGGAGGAGCAGCAGGAATAAAAGTTAAGAGCAGCAGGAGTAAAAGAAGGAGGAGGTGCAGGAATAAAAGGAGGAGGAGGTGCAGGAATAAAAGCGAAGAGCAGCAGGAATAAAAGGAGGAGGAGGTGCAGGAATAAAAGGAGGAGGAGGAGGTGCAGGAGTAGAAGGAGGAGCAGGAGTAAAAGGAGGAGCAGGAGTAAAAGTAGGAGCAGGAGTAAAAGGAGGAGCAGGAGGAGGAGGAGGAGGAGGAGGAGGAGGAGGAGGAGGAGGAGGAGGAGGAGGAGGAGGATCC
>JAWQFJ010025821.1:10000-14509 GCA_034096865.1 Theodoxus fluviatilis | reverse complement strand
GAGAGCGAAAAGAACGTAGTACGGTGTCCGGAGAAGTGCACTGTGACGCTATCTCCCCACTCAATGGAGAGAGAGAGAGAGAGAGATATATATATATATATATAGAGAGAGAGAGTGAAAAAGAGAGTGAGAAAGAGAGAGAGTGAGAAAGAGAGTGAGAGATAGTGAGAGTGAGAAAGAGAGAATGAGATAAAGAAATAGAGAGATAGAAAGAGAAAGAAAGAGAGGGAGAAACGGCGGAGATGAATGGCGGCTAGTGCAAGAGGTAAGCGAATGAAGATGAAAACAGGAAGGAAGTGAACGGGATGAGAACTACGTAACATTCCTCGACATCTATACTAAAAAGCTATATTTAAAAAGCTGTACACACGCACGAAGCCTCGTATGTGTCAGTATGCACACATACAATCGCCACAATCAACACATCCTGAAGCAGTTATACTTACTTCCTTAAGCCTGAATTTGCTTGCACGGATAGCGCTGCAGCGTGCGATGGACACATTTCACTGAAGTCTCCTTTCTGTCTTAGTGGACGCTGCCGAGTGAACCCTCTACAAGATTAGTTCTACCGTGTTCTCAAAGGAACTCCAGCATCATCCTATTCTCCTAAGGGAGAGAAGTAACTGGTTTGGCATAAGAAGCCTCGAGCCTCAGACGACAACGGTTTTGGTCCCAAAATCTAACTTTAGTAATAATAAACTACACGAAGATGTAGTTGTCTTATTCAGAAGCCTTTGCGTGATCGTGCTGAATTCTATGATGGGAGAGGGAACCCCCCCCCCCCCGAAATTTGACTGAATATGAATCTGATAATGTCTAACTGGACATTGTATGAAGATGAATGAGAAAAGCACACGAGTGTGGATATATCAGCAGCATTCAAAACAGATTTCGAACAGTAGAATCCTTTTTCTACTAATGAGGTTTTGAAGGTCACTCCAAAAATTAGTAAGCACCCTTGGGCTCTTGCAAGCCACCAGACAAGTAATACTTTATTCTGCAAAGCCGCTTGCATAACTTCATTCCACGACGCAGTAACTGGTGCTCGTTCTTGTTTTAAAATGGTGAAAGGCCACCTGTTATGTTGACCCTGAAAGAAAGACAATGAAATGTATTCTTTCATGTGTATTTTCTGGCTTAGCTCTTTGTCACTGTGCCGATCTGCTTAAATCTCACGAGCCCGACAGCTAATGATAAATAACGCGTTTCTTCTTTGAGAATCTCCCCCCCCCCCCCCAAACCCCCGCGTTGAAAGCGTACAGCTTTGAAATCAATGACTGATTGGACAGACATCTCTTCAACGAAAACAATTTGAGTCAAAGGGATCCTGGTTGATCAGATCAATTTTCTTGCATTCCTACCTTCTTTTTGATAATTACTTTTGTAAACTGGAAATTGTCTTATCCCAGTTCTCCGAGGTGGAAACCATTCTAACACTGAATTGTCAATGAAAAAGAAGAAGAAGAAAATCTAAATACCACAATATGATACACGTAATTTGCAGTGGATGTTTTGCTCACACCCTGCTTTGTTTCCTTCAAACGATAGGAAAAGCTTTTCAGCGAGGCTTTCTAGCTCTTCTCGTCACTTTGTTGCAAATATGTGTCACGTTTCCACCCTCAGGCAAAGTGGTGAATGCGACCAGTCACGCTCGAGGAAGAGGTCAAGGACACGTAATTCGTGCAGTTGCACAACAAATGGATTAATTTATATGAACCTGAATATGCACAGGCCATTGTCTCTATTGTCCCGATGCACTCCGGTAGCGTCCTTGGCTGCTTGGGGCTGCTCCTGGCTGAGCTACTGGAACAGGCTCCGAAATATGTTCAGTGCGAACTAGAAGTGTTGTTGGATATCAGCTTGGTCCCTCACCCACCTAGTCAAAATATACACAAAAGACATGGAAGGGACAAAACAACAACTACAACCCCTACTTCCCATGCCATACATACTTAGACACCATCAACACAAAACAAACAAGGAACAGGAAGTATAAATCACAGACAAGTTGTGTAAGTTTGAAGTAGATTTTATTCGTCAGAACCCATGATTTAGATTACATTTTGAGACACATGCGACTCGTCAGCAGTCAAGCGACCTCTGCCCAGCTCACGAACTGTGCCGTCCACTGCAACCCCCAAGTAAGGCCCTTGTCGTCGGAAACTGACCATATGCATTTATCGTTGGAAGCTCGAAACCCGAAACTGGACGACAGATTGAGGCGAGTTCACGCAACCTTGGTCGTTGCTTCTAGTTTGAGACCCAGCGTTAAATGGTGGATAATAAAAAAGCAGCCTTCTCTCACAGGTTAAAACAAAAGCAAAAGAAGGAAATCTGGCAGCTGTGTTGAACGCTGAGGCAGGAACCATCAGGAGAGTCGAAGGCAGGCGATTCCACAAAGATGAAAACAGTCTTAGTCTTTTAGCACAAGTTGACCCCGTCGAGGCCGAGGTTCTGTCAACTCGGACCATTCTTCTTCCAGAAGAGGTGTGACTCTTTCGACTGACTCAAAGGGATGTCAGCACTGATGAAGGGACACAGCGAGACTTCAAAACACGACACAAAACATTGCCGGACTCACTGAAATGCGCGAGTCCAGGAGTGTTCAGGATGACACACGATGTAGCACCTGCCTCGACGTCCAGGTGGCTTCATTCCGCTCCTGCATCCAGCCGCAGCCTTCAGGGACGTGAATAGAGGTTAGATCCGCTTACTTCTTCTTGTAATAGCTAAGGCCTCCCATGCCGAGACCTCCCAAGCCGAAAGCTCCCAAGCCGAGACCTCCTCCAATGCCGAGACCTCCCAAGCCGTAACCTCCCATGCCGTAAGCTCCCATGCCGAGACCTCCCATGCTGAGACCTCCATAGCCGAGGGCTCCCAAGCCGTACATGCCAAGGCCGCCGCCCCACGTGAGCGGGTTAATCATGCCCGTCAAAAGGGGACTGTACATGCCGCCGTATCCCCCCATCATGCCCAGACCATAGGGCATGGCGCTGGCTGAGGCCAGAAGGAAAGCCAACACGAGAACGGACTTGAGCATCATGGCTGTTGGTGCTGGGTGGAGCAGCTTGGCAGGGGTCGTGTCGGAAGAAGGCTGGACCGAGCAGATGAAGAACCTGACTGTGGACAGGGGTTTATATGGCCACGGCGGGTTCCTGGCTGCCTGGCCTTTGACTGGTGATGGATGACCGGAAGGGTCACGTCAAATTCGAAATCGTGTTCGGTGTCTTGCTGAGTTTGTAACGGCTGTCAGCATGCGTCACGCTGCAATAAGGAAGATGATGCACGACATTCGGGAGTTCTCAATTTAAATCCAAGACTTTCATAACAAGACCGCGCGCAGCGGAGAGGTTTGCTGACCGATTAATATTCGTACGGCGTAGATTTTTGCCACTCCCTCGTGGAAAGCAGCGTTGGTTACTAATCTGCACAATTCCATGTCGATGTGAAGTTAGTGTTGCCGAGAGCAAAGCTTTCCCGACATTTGCATGGAAATGCGTTTGATAAGTGATGTGGATCCATGCATCTGTGCACGGTGATAAAGACAGACTCCCGCCTGGGCAAATAAACTCTATGTATTGGTGATATGATGGTTTTTGTTACAACGACGGACTGTTGTAATGCCAATATTAAAAACGTTATGATTAGGAGTAATTGCTTTGCAGAGTAGAGTTCAATTTGCATGGGTAATGAGAAAAGCATGGATGACATAAGAATGAATGTTTTACTTTTGCAATCCAAATACAATGTTGGGGTCGTTAATGTTCACTGGATCTAGCAACGCTTTATGGCTTTAATGTTAAAGTATGGATTCCTGCTAATGCACCCTCCAATAGTGGAGTGTCCTATTGTGGAAAAGTGTTTTCAACGAATGAAGGGACTTTTTATCAGTATGATATCCTTCTTCATCACTCGTTTGCTCTCCTTTCTGTCTTTTTCCCCGGCAAGTATCAACTTATGAAAGTGAATTCATTTCATCCGACACAGATACATTCTTCAAGCAACGAGTTTTCTCGTTGTTGACGGAACGTATGACATTGTGAGCCTCTGCTTTTCAAAAGAAATAGTAAATATTTATATAAGAAGTTAAGATAAATCATATTTATCAGAGCTACAAAATACAGAAACATATTAAATCGGGCAGAAGAAACGATGGCAATAACGTTACTATCACCACTGCCATCGCCACCACGAACATCACTTCCATCATCATCATCATCATCATCATCATCATCATCATCATCATCATCATCATCATCATCATCATCATCATCATCATCATCATCATCATCATCATCATCATCATCATCATCACATCACCACCGTCGTCTTCGTCATCATCATCACCATCGTCATCATCACCACCACCACCACCACCGCCACCGCCACCGCCACCGCCACTACCACCACGACCACTACCACCACGACCACTACCACCACAGCCACCACCACCACCACCTCCACCCACCACCGCCACAGCCACCGCCACCACCACCGTGGTCACCACCA
>JAWQFJ010025821.1:0-7500 GCA_034096865.1 Theodoxus fluviatilis | reverse complement strand
AGAGCTACTGACGCCTTGATGAACGAGGAAGGGTGTTGCATGGGGTCCTGGCACCTCATGTAGACCGTTGAGAGTCTTCGACCTCCTCATTTCTACTGCCACTGATTTCGAACATCGCGTGCATTAATGCGTGTGGCTTCCCATGTTGTATGGCTGTGCACTTAGGCCACCAGAGAAGGCAGCATGCATGACTTTTGCCTTTCTGTGATTGCCACGTAGAGCGCAACAAGGAATGCTTGGTGTCTGTTGCTCCTCGCTCCATTCTTTGTAGCCACGTGACCTTTTATTTTAGGTTTCAGACATATTTGTTGACTCACTGTGTAGGTTTTCTGTGAACAATCCTATAATTGTGATTCAGTGGTTTAGAGTTCCTACGGTCACAACACGATCTGTAGATTGTAATGAACATTTCACGATGCGCAGAAGTCCAATCTCTGGAATGGCGCAGTACGATGCAGTGCTGGGTTTTGCAATCCATTTCTCCCACTCGGCGTCTTCATGAAATTATAACCACTGACTAAAAATGATGCGAATCGTTGTTGTGAAATAGTGCTGTCTCGAATTATATATTTATGTATTCGCTTTTCTTGTGTTTATTCGTTTGTGCCCATCTCATACCGATAGTCACACACTTATGATCTCTGACGCACTGAGGAAGGGCAAGAAACTGGTGTAGTTACGAACGAAACGCGAATGCACATTAAAGGGCGTGTGGTATTATCAGCATCATACGAAGTACTGTACATGATTTTTCTGCATGCCACCAATACCGACCTCATGAACGTTTGGACTTTCACAATCTAAAGACCGAAGACTGGCCATTTGTGTATGTGTGTGTGTGTGTGTGTGTGTGTGTGTGTGTGTGTGTGTGTGTAAACACGGACACTGTTTTGATATGATTCCAGTGCCTGCACAAACTTACGTGTTTACACTTTCGCACTACCGGGCCTGCGTTCTCAGCACGCTCCTTTACGGAAGTGAAGCGTGGACCCTGTATTCCCGCCAAGAACGCCGGCTCAACACCTTTCACATGCACTGCCTCAGAAGGATCCTGGGCATTAGCTGGCAGGACCGCATCCCCAACAAGGACGTACTGGCGCAAGCAGGTATACCCAGCATGTTCGCCATGCTCAGCCAGAGACAACTTAGATGGCTGGGTCACGTCAGCAGGATGGACGACGGCCGAATACCCAAAGATGTGCTGTACTGCGAGCTCGCCACGGGATCCAGACCTGCAGGAAGACGTCTCCTCCGCTACAAGGACGTCTGTAAACGTGACATGACGGCGTGAGGCATCAACCCAGCAGACTGGGAAACGGTGGCCGTTGACCGCAGCAGCTGGAGACACGCCGTCAAGACTGGCATCCAGGCCAGCGAGAAGAGGAGACGGGAGCAGTGGGGGGAGAGGAGAGAACACAGACGACAGAGGATAGCGTCGGCATCTACAGAGCCACGCCAGGACTTCACTTGCGACAAGTGCAACAGAGCATGCGGCTCAAGGATCGGGCTCCACAGCCACAGAGTACGCTGCCGCTCAACCCCGGACTGACCAAACCTGGCGCACACTCCATGGTCTCACGAGCCTGACGGATGCCAACAACATGGTAGTACAAGGGTGCACGCACAGACAGGCAGACAGGCAGGCAGGTGGGCGGATGGGCAGGCAGGCAGGCGGGCGGGCGGGAAGACAGACTGGCAGGCAGATAGGCATATCGGCAGGCAGGCAGGTAGGCAGACAGACAGGCAGGCAAGCAGGCAGGCAGACAGATAGGCAGACAGACATGCAGGCAGGCAGGCAGAGAGGCAGGTACGTAGGCAGACAGGCAGACATGTGAGCCGGCACACATGTATGTAGGCAGACAGGCAGGCAGACAGTTAGATAGACAGGATAGACGGACAAACAGACCGGAAGCATAAATGCTATAGTAGGAGGACACACACAGACTGGCAGAGAGGCTGGGAGGCAAGCAGGCAGGCAGGCATGCAGGCAGGCAGGCAGACAGACGCAAACACAAACAGGACAACAGGACCGGCAGAACAGACAGGCAGATAGGCAGGCAGACAGACACAAACAGGACAACAGGGCAGGCAGGCAGGCAGACAGAGACAGGCAGAAAGCTTTGGGTAGGAATGCGAGCAAATGAATAGGCAAACAATCACACAACCAAAACTGACCAGGACGGCGACAGGGAAGGGCACATAAACAATAGTATTTCTTAAGGAAATAATCACGGGGACCCAGAAATAAGTGGTCCACAGAAACGACGATCGTGAGATATTGCGAATACGAAAGACACAAGTGCAAAGACATTCATCACACTCGCACTGATACGTGGGTAGAGACGAAGAGTTCAGTGAATAGATGCGGTAGCACTTTAAAATTCCCTTTCATTCAGATTATCAGTGTGACAGTTTGTTTGGGTGCTGCACATTTTTCTTCCTGAAGAGCGACGCTGATTATCAAGCATACCGTGGTCAAAGCCATTAGTGACGGCAAGAAAGTCAGCCCAGTGTCTGAGACAACTGTACCTTATGAACCCAGCACCGTCTCTCAAGCTGGTCTGTTCCCGCAGTTCAACAAATACTTTTATTTCTGAGTATAATGTTCTTTGGCTTTGACTGTTTTTCTTCATCTTCTCCACCGTGTGAACATGGAAGAAAGTACATGCACTTGAAATAACCAAGCTGCGCGACTCTCACTGCTGAGCTGTCGCGGCGACGTTCACCACTCACAAACAGAAGCCCAGTACAGCCCCAGGAGGCTCTGAGTTTAATGCGAACCACGCGACCTGACGCATGCCATATATCAAACTCCTCGCCCTCGGGACATCCGATCAGATAGACATGAGATGAGAGGATCAGGATGGGTCGGGGAGTAGGATGGGCAAGGACCGAAACTGGTGGGGAGGTGATGGGTGTCAGGGAAAGTAAAAAAGATTTAAAAATGGCGTCTGAGGAACTAATAAAAGGACAGAATCGACAGGCTGGGAATGGAAAGTAAAGGACCAAAGCAAAGAATGATACTAATAAGATAGGAATGAGTTTGGGGGGAGGAGAGCGCTGTTACCGGTGGGAGTAAGAATCGCTGAGATGAAGAAGAAAACAGGAGAGGGCAACACAGATGAAAAGAGAGGACGACAGACAGTGAAAATGGGAAAAATGTAATGAAAATGGAGACTATAAGAGCACAAACCAACATAATAGAGAAATATTGAGACCGATGCAGTAGGGCAAAAGAAAGAGTACACACAACCTTTAAGAGCTTTTTTCATTATCATCATTATCAGCAGCAGCAGCAACTGCAGGAGCAGCAGCAGCAGCTGCAGCAGCAGCAGTAGTAGCAGCAGCAGAAGCAGTAGCAGCATTATCACCACCACCACCACCACCACCGCCATCATCATCATCGACATGTCGTCCTCGTCCTCGGCACACACACAAACACAAACACACACAGACAGAGACGCAGGGAGAGAGAGAGAGAGAGAGAGAGAGAGAGAGAGAGAGAGAGAGGGAGAGAGAGAGAAAGAGAGAGAGAGAGACACCGAGACACAGAGAGAGAGATACAGACAGACAGACAGACAGACAGACAGACAGACAGACAGACAGACAGACAGATAGACAGACAGACAGACAGACATATAGACAGACAGACAGACAGACAGACAGACAGACAGACAGACAGACAGACAGACAGACAGACAGACAGACAGACAGACAGACAGACAGACAGACAGACAGACAGACAGACAGACATATAGACAGAGACAGATACATAGACGGACAGACAGACAGACAGACAGACAGACAGACAGACAGACAGACAGACAGACAGACAGACAGACAGACAGACAGACAGACAGACAGACAGACAGACAGACAGACAGACAGACAGACAGACAGACAGACAGAGAGACAGAGAGACAGACAGACAGACAGACAGAGAGACAGAGAGACAGACAGACAGACAGACAGACAGACAGACAGACAGACAGACAGACAGACAGACAGACAGACAGACAGACAGACAGACAGACAGACAGACAGACAGACAGACAGACAGGCAGGCAAGCAGGCAGGCAGGCAGGCAGGCAGACAGACAGACACACAGACAGACACACAGACGGACAGAGGCAGAGACAGAGGCAGAGACAGAGACAGAGACAGAGAACGATCAAACGAATCTATAATCAAAGCCTCCGGCACATTTCGAACTGCACAGTATGCATTGAAAAAACTTTCTAAGAGGTGTAAGTGGAGAGAGGGAGAGAGAGAGAGAGAGAGAGAGAGAGAAGAGAGAGAAGAGCGAGAGAGATAGAGAGATAAGAGATAGAGATAGAGAGCAGAGAGAGAAAGAGAGAGAACGAGAGAAAGAAAGAGAACTAAAGAGAGAGAGAACTAAAGAGAGAGAGAACTAAAGAGAGAGAGAAAGAGAGAAGAGCGAGAGAGAAAGAGGGAGCGATAGATAGAGAGAGATAGAGAAAAGAGGGAAGAGATATAGAGGGAAGAGAGATAGAAACAGAGAAAAGAGGAAAGAGGAGAGAGAGAGAGAGAGAGAGAGAGAGAGAGAGAGAGAGAGAGAAAGAGAGAGAGACTCGTTCATCGTACCATTATAAAAGGAACGCTAGAGACAATTTTATCGGCGGAGTGAAAGTTGCTAAATGGGGAAGATGATGGGGAAGATGACGGAGAACATACATGTGAGGTCTTAAATTGGAAGAAGGGACATGAATCATATAATTAATTTTAGAAAGGCAGTAATGAGTGGAAATTGGGGGCAGAAAGGGCAGTCGGGGGATCGAAGGGTATTAAGGGGAGCTAGGTGCTAGTGGCCGGGGGGTCGGGGGATGGGATTGATGGGGGATTGGGGGTGGGGGGCAAGGGAAAGGAGTGGACGTCGGGGACATGAATGACATGATGTATAGGAGTAGGTAACGCCAGGGGAAATAACTCTCATCTGTCGCCCCTTTGGCTTTTCAGACACGTCATCGTTTTGCATTTCCCTGAGATGAAGTCCACAACACAGAGCCGTATCCTTACAGTAGACAGAGAGAAAGGCGAGAACCTTGGGCACCAAACCTTTTGCTTGAGTGCCTTAACCACTACGCTAGTAATGTCGGTTGCATAGTACGTCTGCTATTGAAATTCCGCTGCAAAAATGTGTGTCTCACGGTAGCAGTGTTCAACGTGAAAGGCAGCGAAAATGTTCAGAGGCGTTCACTGAAAATGTTTGAACGGTGAAACTATGAGCATGTCATGATCTAGATGAGTGAGTGAGTAGATGAGGTTCAGAACGAGCACAAACTTGAGGAATTTGTTTTCACGCACACGAAATAAATTATGAGAGCGCTGGCTATTGACTATTGACAAGACAACTCTACAATAAAGAAAACAATTTGGGGTGAAACGATTTACATGTGCTTATTCTGGAAGTAGAGCACATCAGGAAGGCTAATATTGATGTTTCAAAACAGTGTTCATTTTGGCTGTTTGGGGATCAAAGTCAGACAAGTTCCCTTAAAAAAGCAAGAGGAAGATATGACTGTAATTTATGACTCTCAGTGTCGGCGCACTCATTAATTCTGTTTGCGTTTATTCTCTATGGGAAAGGTAGGACAAAGAATGCATCATTTCATGCTCGTGTGTTCATTGTTGGGCTTTAAGAAACGATTTGTGATGAAGACGTTATCTGTTAGGGCTGTGAGGTCACGAAAGTTAAAGTGCGCTAAATTAGTATTGAGGTCTCACGCAGGTACGTTGATAACGTTCTTCAGTGGGTCGGGGGGATGAGTCACAAAAGGCGTTGACCAGGGTACTGGAATCTTGACTTGTTCATAAACATGTATATTCCAACCAACACCAGCGAATGGGGTAATCAGTGGTCCATGCGTAAAAAGGTTGATAGGCCTTCAAGTCATCCATTTCCATCCGTCCATCATCCATCTTTCCATCCGTCCGTCCGTCCGTCCGTCCATCAATCCATCCATCCATCGATCATCCAATTATCCATCCATCCATCCATACATCCATCCATCCATCGATCATCCAATTATCCATCCATCCGTCCGTCCGTCCGTCCATCATCCATCCTTCCGTCCATCCGTCCGTCCATCCCTCCCCCCCTCCCTCCCTCCCTCTCTTCATCCATCCATCCATCCATCCATCCATCCATCCATCCATCCATCCATCCATCCATCCATCCATCCATCCATCCATCCATCCATCCATCCATCCATCCATCCGTCCATCTATCCATCCATCCATCCGCCCATTCTCAGCAATACGATGCACGACCAGTTAGGTCGCACAGCACACGGTAATGAAATTGCATCGGGTTTGTCTATATTGTCCTTTGCCTCATCCACCACGCGCTTGTTTTTTTGTTTCTTCTCCAATATGCTAATGTTCCCACTCAGAAGCACATTTTCCATGCAGTCTTCACTGACTATACATTAGACGATGTGGCGTTAACTGTCAGACTGGTTTCACGTGACTTTGGCTTTAAAGTTGGCGGCTACGCCGATCTCGGTTAAAGAGACACTAAGAAGAAAGGCAAAATGGTATCCAAGGAATCGTGGCGTCACTCCCATGGTGATCGTTCTTCAAATAAGGCGCCGACATGACTGCCTGCGTAAAGGCATCGCACCAACTCACTCGCATGAACTTGGTAGAGTAAGCTGACAACACTCGTGAGAGCTTTTCTTTTTAAAGTATGCATGGCCACCTCACATAAAACCAGAGAGAAAAGAGCAATGCACACACACACACACACACACACACACGGAGAGAGAGAGAGAGAGAGAGAGAGAAAGAGAGAGAGAGAGAGATTGTCTTATTGAGTGAGAGAGTGAGTGAGTGAGTGAGTGAGTGAGTGAGTGAGTGAGTGAGTGAGTGAGTGAGTGAGTGAGTGAGTGAGTGAGTGAGTGAGTGAGTGAGTGAGTGAGTGAGTGAGTGAGTGAGTGATTGCGTGCTTGATTGAGTGAGTGAGTGAGTGAGTGAGTGAGTGAGTGAGTGAGTGAGTGAGTGAGTGAGTGAGTGAGGGAGTGTGTGGGTGTGTGGGTGAGTGAGTGAGTGAGTGAGTAATGGTTAGAAGGGTGGATGGATGAATGGAGAGATGGAGGGATGGATGGATGGGTTGTTGGTTGGTTGTTTGGTTGGTTGGTTGGTTGGTTGGTTGGTTGGTTGACTGATGCTTTATTTTCGAGCGACGACTAATTTGCATAGAATAGCGCGTATACACACGTTTGAAACGCAGTACAACGCAATGAGACATACAGTAGTCTATGACCGTGTGGTGGAAGAACATTGAAATACGGTAACTTGCAAGAATCCGAATGTTTTTTAAAAATTAAAAATAGTAGTCAAATATTTGTACAGCGGCCTACTTGCCTGAGAGAAAGAGAGAGAGAGAGAGAGAGAGAGAGAGAGAGAGAGGAAGAGAGAGAGAGAGAGAGAGAGAGAGAAAGCGTAAGTTAGTGAGAGAAAGAAAATATATGTGCAGGG
>JAWQFJ010025820.1:67500-76030 GCA_034096865.1 Theodoxus fluviatilis | reverse complement strand
AATTAATCAATAGGTCTGTAGATGGAGAAGAGTAAGAGACTGGTTTTTTGTACATAAAATTAGGGAGGGGCAATGCGAGTAAAGCACCTTGCACAAGGATACTACTCCAGGATCAGGAAACAGCTTTGAACATCATACTGCCCGCCGTGAAACGACTGCAGGGGAGTGCTCTATCCGCTGGACTGGAATCCAGTGATCAAGAATGGCAATGACCTGCAGGTAAGGGTAAAGGTGTTCCTTTTTAAATAGCCACTCTCCACTCGTTGATGGGTGCTCAAAAGGCACACTTATACCCACCGGACAACAGGCTACTCGACTTCTCACTCCAACACCATCTCAACTCCCTGAGGAGCATGCATCCAGGTTGCGGATGAGCGCGCCAAAGTTAGCTTGAGAAGACTGTCTCGCGATAATATTCGGCAACACCGCTGAAGTGATGTTCAGCGATGAAGCAAATAACTAACTAGTCCCTGGAAAGTTATTTGACAGTTAGTCTTTGTATAGTTCAACGATTATGTTCTCAGCCCCGGAAACACAGTCTCCTTACTGAATCAACATTCGGATCATTCCACGGAAGCGGAAATGTGCAATAGATTTCCAATAGTCGGTCGATAAAATCAGATGAATTAATTCAAATCATCTCTCGGGAGATTAATAACACGAAAAGGCCACGAGATGCCGATGTCACTGAACTATTTCTTCATAATAACGTTGGAGGGTCGATGTGGATATTGTTATCTGATTTGCTGAAGTTGTTCTTTGCTCCCCGCACAGTGGATCTCAGTTGTGTGTACAGGGGCAGACAAGCTATCTTTCATCTCAGGTCACACAGGTTCCACCCCAAAGACTCATTGTGATTTGAGAGACAAGGCAGCAAGGCCATGCAGGCAACACCGAGATGTGTGATTTTGCGCATGACTGTCCCTGTTAAAGCGCATATATATGTAATATGCCTCTTGGTGATATGTCTTATGTAATCTGTCCCTCTGTGGTGATGTTTCTTAGATCTCGGAGATGTTTGTTTAATGGAGATGCAAATTAAAACCGTCCTTATCATTATCCACCACCGCTGTTTGTTTTGTTTCGATGTTCACTTTTTTTTTTTGCAACTGAGAAATTTGTCTCGTTGTTCGTCCACACATCGGTCTTAAACAACTGACAATCTATCCGTTAGTTATTGGACCGGTTGGTTAATCTCTTCTAGGTTTCAGGGCGCGCGCGAACACACACACACACACACATGCGACGAGCGTGCGCACACACACAGATACGCACATGCATGCACACACGCGCGCGCGCGCACATACACTTACAGAGGCCCACACACAAGTTACTCATAGTTTCCCTCTCGCATGCATGCACACATGCACAGACAAACTCACCCATGCCAACGCACGCACACACATTTGCATGCGCGCATGCACACACTCACACACACACACATACATGAACATACATCCAGAATCATACGAACATGCTTTTGCGCATGTACGCATACATACACACGCGCTAACACACCAGTGGAAAGAAAACCTGCAAAATATGTATATTTTATCGTCATTTCCCTGTCTCCTCCACCCCACCCCCCCTCCCCCAACCCTCCTCTTTAGCCACCCCACCCCCATCCTCACCCTTTCTTCCCCAAAGGTCATGAGCACTCTTCCCACCCTTCTTGTCACCCTCACATATCTTCTGTCATCCGTGAGCAACTCACTCGCCGCTGTTGGAACAGTAAACAGCGGACCAGTCTCCAGTGGCGTTCAACTCGGACAAAAACAGGACGACTAATCTCATTACGCCCATCACGCAACTTCCAAAGGGAAGTGGAGGGAGGTGGGTGGGGGTGGGGGGGGGGGGGGTGGAGGGGGGGGGGATCAAAGGAAGAATTAGTTTCGTAGGGGTTGAACTGGGCTGGGAAAGGGGATATGATGTTGGGAAGGGGGGTGCTGTCGGGTGAAAGGTGGGTTATGTAAGAGGTTAGGGAATAAAGGAAGTGGTTGGTTGGAAGGGTGGATAAAATAGATCTGAGGGCGGAGGGGATGTAGGGGGAGGGGAAGGGGAGGGGGATCTGAGTGCGGTTTGTCGGCGGGGTGGGGACGGTGGAGGTGGGGGAGAGCGAGTATCGATCAGTGACAGAGGCAGTCGTGCCACAGAGGGCGAGACGGAGCAGGCGAGGCAGGCAGACAGACAATCGATGGGGTGGAGGGACACACCCAAGCTCGCCATTACCTGTGGACAAGACGGCTGGGGACAGGCGTGGTGTTGTAGTGAGAAGCGAGACGTGGTCCTGGTCACTCCTCTTACAGGTGTCACTCACTGAACTCTCTGCAAAGGTTCTCACGCTCTCTCTGGGTTTTGGGGGTGGGGGAGGGGTGGGTGGGTGGAGGGTGAGACGGTTATGAGAATGTGTGTGTGTGTATGAGTATGTGCGTGTGCCACTGAGTGTATGTTTGTATTTGTGTGTGTGTGTGTGTGTGTGTGTGTGTGTGTGTGTGTGTTTGTGCCTTGGTGTGTGTATGGTTGTATGTCTCTGCTGATGTGAGTGTGTGTGCGCGCGCGCGCGTGTAAGTGCGTGTGCAAGCGTGCGTGTAAGCGTGTGTGTGAAAGTGCGTGTGTGTGTGAAAGTGCGTGTGTGTGTGTAAGTGTGTGTGTGTGTAAGTGTGTGTTTGCGTTTGTGTGTATGTTTGTGTGTGGTAGTATGTGCGTGGTTGTATGTCAGTGTGTATGTGTATCTCCGTAGTTGTGTGTGTGCATGCCTTTGTGTGTGTGTGTGTGTGTGTGTGTGTGTGTGTGTGTGTGTGTGATTGTAAGTGTGTGTGATTGTAAGTGTGTGTGTGTGTGTGATTGTAAGTGTGTGTGTAATATGTGTGTAATATGTGTGTGTGTGTGTGTGTGATTGTAAGTGTGTGTGTGTGTGTGTGTGTGTGTGTGTGTGTGTGAGTGTAATTGAACGTGTATGTGTGCGTGCCTCTGTGTGTTCGTATTTGTGTGCGTGGGCGTGCGTGCGAGCTATGTGTATGTGGTTGTTTGTGTGTATGTGCGCTCGCGTATTTGCGTGTGCTTGTGTGTGTTTTCCGTGTGTTTTGGTGTTTTTTTTTGTGTGTGCATATGTGTGTGTATGTGTGCATGTGTGTATAATTAGTTGTTTGTGTGCATTTGTGTGTATATGTCTACCTGTGTGTCTACGTGCGGGTGTGCGTATGCGTGTGGTTTTGTGTCTGCGCGCGCGCGTCCTTGTGTGTGTGTGTGTGTGTGTGTGTGCGAGTGCGTTTGCGCGTGTGGTCGTGTGTATGTGCGCGCGCACGCATGCACATCTTAACAGTTGGGTGTGTGCATGTGTGTTTTTTGTGTTATTGTTGTTGTGTGTGTGTGTGCATGCGTGCGTGTGTGTGACTGTGGTGCATATATGTATATGCGCGCGTGTGTTTGTGTGTAGTTGTGTGTGTGTGTGTGTGCGTGTGTGCAAATGTGTGCGTGTATGTGACTGTGTGTGCATGTATGTATATGTGCGCGTGTCTGTGTAGTTGTGCATGTTTAGGTATTTGAGCACGTCTGCCGATATGTTTGTGCTCTTACTTAATTAATCAAATTTTTGGTAGTTACACAGCATTCACCAATATTGTTGGTCTAGATTTAACAATGACCTTATAGAAACAATTTCTACAGTCTCTTCTTTCCTTGCTTTTTCAGGACACATAATAAACACGGACATAGGCATTTTCACTCAGACAGTTGACACAGCTGCAGAAATGAGGACTCAAAAAGAGTTTGTCTGGTTCATCCAATTTCCTCCCATGGCCTCTCTACCAAATGAATCTCTGAGCAAACTGAGCTTTTGTTTGATGCACACACAATCCGATGTTTATCTTAAAATTGACGAATAAGAAAGTGTAATTGCAGTTACGTCTGTGCTCCTCGGTCACCCAAGCTTGAAAGAGGTTGGTTGGGAAGGTACACAGAAATGAAATGCGAGCCTGTGAAATGTGTTCGGGATTTGTAATTTTCAGTCAACTTTCTAAACAGCACACTGAAATGTTGCTTTTGGTTATTCCACCTAACCGTTGGAAAAGATCATACGAGTACTGCAAACGCACATGTATGCTCTCTCTCTCTCTCTCTCTCTCTCTCTCTCTCTCTCTCTCTCTCTCTCTCTCTCTCTCTCTCTCTCTCTCTCTCTCTGTGTGTGTGTGTGTGTGTGTGTGTGTGTGTGTGTCTGTGCGTGAGTGTGTGTGTGCGCTTGCTTGCTTGCTTAAAGGTCAGGGGCAAACATGGATTTATTAAGCGAATAGTCAAATATTTTGTTCTATTTTCAGTCATCTGGATATCTCGAACTAATTTCCCCCCCCCCCCCCCCCCCCCCCCCCCCCCCCCCCCCATTTCATTACATGCATCCGACTGAAGATGGGGTTGGGGTGTAAGATGTTGGGGGTGGGGGTGAAGTGGTGACGGGTTGGGGGGGGGGGGGGTAGGAGGGATGAGGGGTGGGGGTGAGGGTGTGTGTGAAGGGGTGAGTGTGGAGGGGTGATGGGTGGGGTGGAGGGGTGAGTGGGGGGGGGGATGGGGGGGGGGGGGGTGGGGTGGGGGGGGGGTGGGATGGAGGGGGTGGGGTGGGGTGGGGGAGGGGGTGGGAGGGGGGGGGGGGTGGGGTGGGGGTGGGGGGGGGGTGGGGAGGGGGGGGGGGGGTGGGGGGGGGTGTGGAGGGGGGGGGGTGGGGGGGGAGGGGTGGGTGGGAGGGGTGGGGGGGGGGGGTGGGGGGTGGGGTGGGGGGGAGGGGGGAGGGGGGGGGGGGGGTGGGGGGGGGGGGGAGGGGGGGGGGGAGGGGTGGGGGGGGGGGTGGGGGGGGGGTGGGGGGGGGGGGGGGGGGAGGGGGGGGAGGGGGGGGGTGGGGGGGGGGGTGGGGGGGGGTGTGGGGGGGGGAGGGGGGGGGGGTGGGGTGCAGAGGAGTGGAGGGGTTGGGGTGGAGGGGTGGGGCTGGAGGGGTGGGGGCGGAGGGGTGGGTGTGGAGGGGTCGGGGTGGGGGTAGAGGGGTGGGGGTGGAGGGGTGAGGGTGGAGAGAGAGGTCTTCAGAAAATTATTCAGGTGCAAAAATGGGAAAATGATCGGAGAAGTTTTGGACTCTGTGACTTAAATAACTAAATGACGCAATTTCTTAAATAGTAATGCTCTATATTAATTTTCATCTCCATATATATATCCATAGTCATCTTCGATATCTAGGACTGTATGTGCAACACCAAGTCAGAACGTTCCTCTGCAAAAGGCAGCGAAACCACCGTTTCGCCATCCTCGTCAACTGGTAATCTCAATAATAGATTGAATGAATGAGCGATTGAGCTGTTATGGCTTATAATCACCCTTTGAAGGCTATATAAAGCCATTAATAACGAAATCACTAGAATTACTTAGAATTAGATCTAGATTCGATTCCCTCAGTTTTTCGCCTTTTATGACACGCATAGAGAGACGAGGTGGGTCAAATGTTACCCCCAACCCACAGGGGGATCTCAGTCATAGAGACTTTGGGGCTTCATCCAATAGTTAGACTCTATATTTACATGGGCAGTTCCCAACATCATCAGACCCCAAGGGAAAGGATAGGTCTACGTTCCATCTTGAAAACAGGATTCCAGATGGAAAATTAGAAGACGATAAAGGAAGGCAAGAACAATGGGCAGTGGGGATAAACAAAAAAAGGTCGATTTTGTCCAGAGAGTACAAAAAGTGGAAAGCATTACGATGTAGTTGCTTATTTCACACACACACACACACACACACACACACACACACACACACACACACACACACACACACACACACACACACACACACACGCACACATGCACAGAGAGAGAGAGAGAGAGAGAGAGAGAGAGAGAGAGAGAGAGAGAGAGAGAGACGGAGACAGAAAGAGACATAGTGAGACACAGAGAGAGACACAGAGAGAGACACAGAGAGAGACATACAGAGACACACAGAGAGAGAAAGAGAGACAGTGAGACACAGAAACAGAAACACAGTCGTGCAGATACATACAGACTGATTGAAAGAAAAAATGGTAGCGAGCATGGGGAGAAGGGAGGGAGACAGAGAGAGAGAGAGAGAGAGAGAGAGAGAGAGAGAGAGAGAGAGAGAGAGACAGGGAGAGAGAGAGAGTGACAGAGAGAGAGAGAGAGTGACAAAGACAGACACAGAGACAGAGAAGATAGAACACCCATCTCCATCAACTGCTCTTCATACTCAAATCATTTCAATGCTTTCGGGAGGGGGAGGGGGGTGGGGGTGGGGGTGGGGGCTTGTACACAAAGATGTCCTTTTCATAGAATGCAAAATCTTGTATAATTTTGTCCTATATGAGTAATGGTAGTATAAACAAGAAAGTTTACTGACAAACTTGCAGATGATTTTGAATGTCAAGATTTCTGTGGGAACCATATTACATAAATCAATCCACAGGGCCACATTTATGAGAAACTATCATGATAGTGCCTCATGTTATGTTCATTGTAAAAGCAGCATGCCATGCAAATGCTTGTACTTTGGAAGAATCAATGTCATAGATCTTGCAGCATGTGGGAAATTAGATGCAATTTCAAGTCACATTCCTCTATTATTATTTGTTAACAAACAGAGAAGTGTCAGCCACATATTTACATTAAGCCATTGTATACTTATTTTTTTTGCCAAGTGGGTACTGTATATATGGCATTACTCCAGTAAGCTATTATCCCCTCTCACAGCACTGGACAAGCCCACCGAGAAAGTTCTATTGCATTGCATAGTAGACGGTCATTGCAACAAAACAGGCAAAGGAATTGCTAATGATAGCAATGGTAGTGCTGAAGATCACAACAAATGTTTGGACAGTGAGTAAACATCACTTTCATATTCACATATGCACTTTGATCAAACTGTGCATGAATAGAATTATTTTCATGGAACATTTAACATTCTCTCTCTCTCTCTCTCTCTCTCTCTCTCTCTCTCTCTCTCTCTCTCTCTCTCTTTCTCTCTGTCCATGTATGTCTGTCCATCTCATAGCATTTAGTAAATATGTAAACATCACCCTTTTTATATAAATGCTGTAATCTTAACACTTGTACATAAATGCAAGAGAGGTGTTTCTGCATAATTCACTACCCCTGGGCAATATATTTATTCATTCATTAATTCATTCTTTCTCTCTCTCTCCCTCCATTATATCTCCCCACTTCCTGGTGTCCATCTATTTCTTCCCCACTTGAAAAAAGGAAAGGTAAAAAACAAGGAAACAACACCTGCACCATACTTCAAATGAAAATGCAACAGTGAGAGGCTAATTTTGTTCTTCTTCTTCTTCTTCTTCTTCTTCTTCTTCTTCTTCTTCTTCTTCTTCTTCTTCTTCTTCTTCTTCTTCTTCTTCTTCTTCTTCTTCTTCTTCTTCTTCTTCTTCTTGTGGAGTGAGTGGATGTATTGCTTGAAAGACAGGATTAAACCATAGGTACAATGCACCGGGAGTGCCCATGTATAATTTGCCTTGTCATTGATATCCATAAGAACATTTCAGTGGTAGATATTGTGGTGTGCTGGGCCAACAAAGTTACCAAAGACCTATTTTCAATACCTGGTCATGGTACATTAGGCCCACCGGACATGACACTATGTCATCTTCAAGTGCTAATGTAAATGCAAAGGGAAAAATAAAGGGGTTTGTTTTTTATTGCAACTTTTCACCTGTGAATGGGTACTCAAACTGTACAAGTAGGTCGAAACAATTCACTCATCACTTTTTGAACATTTTTTCGTTTGCATTCATTTTTTGCACTTGTGAAGAGTTTTCCTGATTACAGCATGCTATACCATAAATGACATGCACTTTTTCCAGACCACTATAAACATTACATCATCTATAATATTACCGCCAGCCCCAGTACCAATATATATATATATAAACTGTTCAAGGATTAACTTTTTAACTGGACACAAGCCTGTTGGAGTGTTGCAGTGTTGGTGGCCATCTACAATCGCCCAACAAAAAACACAAAAACAACAAATAAAATGTTTGTCTTCTCAAGATTTCCAGCTCTTCTACAAAGCTTCTTACATACCGTAAAGTTCTTCTTTGGAGGAGTTGAACAGCTTTGTCGTCTCCAGCAACCAAAGTTTACTGACGATCTCACGCCTCATAAAAATAAAAAGCCGAAAAACACACATGAGCATGATGAGGAGACTAGTTACATTTACAACCGATAGGTTATCCATTCCATGTCGTGCACCACACGCCTCTGAAGAGTAAGTACCTCATCGGCTCATGTGATCAAACGCAACACTTGTGGGCCATTCAAGTAGTAAATTAACAGTGGGAAAGCGTACGAAAAAAAATTAATGCAGCTATCACTCGGAGACGAAAGAACATTTGAAGCAACGTCGCCATTTTGACCAAGTCACATGATCGAGGCTGTCGTATATTCCGCGAAACGAGCGGCGCGGTAGTGCAGCGAGAGGAGAGAGGGAGCGAGCTCGGGCGTCAAGCAGCAGCGTGGATTACCGCTCT
>JAWQFJ010025820.1:57500-62500 GCA_034096865.1 Theodoxus fluviatilis | reverse complement strand
TCTCTCTCTCTCTCTATCTCTCTCTCTCTCTCTCTGTCTCTGTGTGTGTATCTGTCTCTGTCTCTGTCTCTGTCTCTCTGTCGCTGTCTCTGTCTCTGTCTCTCTGTCGCTGTCTCTGTCTCTGTCTGTCTCTGTCTCTCTCTCTGTCTCTCTCTCTGTCTCTCTCTGTAGCTCTCTCTCTCTGTCTCTCTCTGTCTCTCTCTGTCTCTCTGTCTCTCTGTCTCTCTCTCTCTCTCTCTCTCTCTCTCTCTCTCTCTCTCTCTCTCTTCGTTCCACAGATGTGTGGTTGTACCTGCGAATGTGAGAGAATAATGAAGTTGTACAGAGGCTATGGCAATGTGAAGCAACCTCTATGTTGCCACCACAGCTGCATTTTATAAGCTCAGTGAGAGATGTGTAAAGCAGGGTGAGTCCAAGAGAGAGTGGGAGGAGAGAAAGGGAGAGAGAGAGAGAGAGAGAGAGATAGAGATAGAGAGATAGAGATAGAGAGACAGGCAGACAGACAGACAGAGAGATAGAGAGGCAGATATATAGAGAGAGAGAGAGAGAACGAACAAACGAGAGAGAGAGAGAGAGAGAGAGAGAGAGAGAGTGTATGTGTACATATTATGTTTATTTGATTAGGTGCATGCATACACAACTTATGAAAGTTACAGAAAATCTAAGTAGTCAATGTATATTGAAATATATTTGCATTGATATAATCATAGAACATACACTTCTTTTTTTAAAATACATGAAGCAACTATTTCCCTGGTTGTTGTCTTCTGTCTACATAATCATTCTCTGCAATATATTAAAATATTTGCATATAGTCAAATTGACAGCATTGAGAGGTTTCAATTTGTTAAAATCTTAGTGAATATTTCTGTCTTTTACATGATTTTCATTGTACATTATGAACAATCATGAGTATTCTTTTTCTTGCATACTTAGATGCCATAAGTTCTTCCTACGTTTCACATGAATGAGTAGTCACTGACTTATATAGTCTGTTCATGTTCTAGTTTATAAGCATCGTAATTCATTATGAAGGAACTTTGCACTATTTCAGTATTTGTCACAATAAAATGTCATGCTTCCCAGCTGAGATTAACTTCCATATATGTAAGAAAATGTTTATATATATGCTAAGTGGATTCCTTTTGTTAGGAATGAACACTAAAGTATCTGTTCATTTACTGTTGGTGATTCACAGCTGTCCAAAGAGGTTTTGATGCTTTCTTTTCTTCTTCAGGCTACAACTTTCCATATTTCCTATTTTGTCTGACCTGTTCAGATCTTGTTTAACTCATGCATGAGCCATAGCATCATATCATCTTATGTGCTGAACATTGTCGTTGACAACACATAGGTTCATATGATGCTATGCGTTTGCATACTTTTTCTCGTTGTAAGGGGAGAAAATCAAATTGAAAGAACATACTTAATTTTATAGCTTTAGTTTATTTTATAAAATAATTTTTGAAAATTCATATATTTTCCTGCAATTCCATGATATGATACACACAAAAATATTGCATTTTGAATGAGTTAAATGTACCAGGACATTAGTCTTGTGTTGCACTCTTCTCTTGCAATATCCTGTTGTATGGGGGTTAGAACTTTAGCCGCCGCCAGACACAACAAACCCGGCGACATCTCGGGCCACGCGGGCAGCACGAGGACTCGCAGCAGGTCATCAACAAGGCTGGACCAGCACGAGCAAGCAGCACGGGTGCGAAGAAAGTAACTGACTGTTCGGTCTCGAGAATAACTCGATCAGCCTCTAAATTCGTGCGCGTTTAAGTCGCAAGACTGGATGTTGAACTCCTAGCTTGCGCTGGGAAGTCGAAGTTACAAATGCTGGTGGTCATTTTCGATAAACTTTATTCACGCACTGGTCGATACACAGCGGTGACAATAAACAGTATCGTCGTACTCGCTTCACTCTACGGGCAGTGCCGCAGAAGACTCACTCCTTACAAAGGAGGACTCGTTTATCCACTAGTTAAGCTCTCACCTTAACTCTGTTGCATCGGCTGCTCGTGTCTGAGTGTCTGTCTCTCGCTTTGTCATGCCTTATATACCTAACCCCCCAGGTTCCAGCGCTTTCGCGAATCAAGCTGCATATTCTCTTTCACGCTCAAGCTGGAAATCGACTGACGTCACGTGACACAACACTTGAGACAAATTTAGCCCCACTCGACCACGTGCCAGGGCAATGACCTAAGTGGACTGACCAATATAAACAAACCGACTGCGCTACTATCTCCTCGTACATCTAGAACCTTCGCAGCAAATGAAATTACAGTTTGGCTTTTTCTGTCTATGGTGAATTATTCTCTGACCTTCCAAATGTTGAGATAATTGGGACATCATAGGTCTGCCTCATTTATGTGACATTCAGAATCTATAAAAGCCCTGAGGTTTTCTGTTGACATTTCCAACATGATTTGCAGAGAGGATGGGTGTGGCTGGGTATTTGTGATAGTCATTATTCATGCAATCTTCATGGAGCATTTGTTTAATGTTTCCATGCCTAACTGTGTACCAGAAGACTTATTCCAGCAAGGAAGCAGCTTGATAAATCCTATCTATAATATGATATACAGCTAGGGATTAGTGGAGGTTTTTCTCTTTGAATTAGACACACACACACACACACACACACACACACACACACACACACACACACACACACACACACACACACACACACACACACACACACACACACACACACACACCTACACACACACACACACAAATGTGATGGTGATTGTGGTGCTAAAGTGAAAATGTAGCAAGTTTTTATTGATCAATCAGACTGAAATGAACCAAAAAATGGTGTGGATATGCATACTTTTACTGACTTTCCCAAGCCTTTGGATATAGAGCTATTTGTGTGTGTGTGATGGTTTTTTCCCCCTCCCAGATTGATTTTGGGGGATTGAGGGTGAAAATGAAAGATGTGCAGATGATAATATTTAAGTAAATAGTATTTACATCATAATGAGAAAATGATTTGTATTCCCCATGGAGCAGTCAGCATTTGAACTGCTGACAGTGCTATAAATATCATTGATTTGGATTTCCACCCCCACCTCTCTCTCTCTCTCTCTCTCTCTCTCTCTCTCTCTCTCTCTCTCTCCTCTCTCTCTCTCGTTGTATTCCTCAAAACGAATCGTAAAGTCAGTGGTTCCACAAGGCTCAATTTTAGGTCCATTGCTCTTCAGCTTGTATATCAATGATCTACCATTGAGTATATATCAAATGAAAGTATCAAATGCACTACGTTTGCAGATGACACCATTATCAGCGTAAGCGACAGAAGCATAAATTCCATCCAATGCGCCCAGAACGTTACCCTTGATAATTTTTCAAAAATGGTCTTCATCAAATAGAATGGTTATAAAACCCTCAATAACCAAGTGCATGATCTTAACTACAAGACAAAAATGTCAACGACAACCCTTAACCATCAACCTTATGCTAGAAAATGAAATCATTGAGCAAGTCTCAGAACACAGAGTGCTAGGCATAATTGTTGATGAACAACTAACTTGGGAACAACATGTCAATTCCTTATGCAAAACTATTGCTAAGAACATTTTCCTGCTCTCTAAACTGAGGCATTTTGTCAACACCGATGCATGCGCAATGTTTTTTCACGCACACATAAATTCCCATATTAATTTTGCATCTGTTGTATGGGATGGCTCCATGGCAGTGCACTTGAACAAGATTAAATCACTGTACAGACGAGCTGCCAAGCTTATTATTTCCGACTCAACATTGTCTACGGATGAAAAGATAAAAATCTTGGCTTACTACCCTTCCAAAAACACCTCGTCCTCAATAAATGCATCCTTATGCACAAAATTGCTCATTCACGAGCACCGAAGTATCTTACTGATCTCTTCATTCGTCCCCAAACAAGCCATTCACTATCTCGCAACACTTTCATTCTACCACAACCTAGAGTAGACATTTTCAAAGGCAGTATTACATATTCAGGTGTTATGATATGGAATACACTCCCATTGCACCTAAGGAACAATACTTCCATGAAGTCTTTTAAAGCATCCATACGATGATCTCACTGCTGTCGCCTGTACATATGACACGTATTTGCTTGAACATGAAGACTCACTGAGCTGACAGTTGTCAAAAGCATCTACTAAAATCTTTGTCATTGTTGATCATATTCTTCATATACCTTACCAACTGTTGTACATAGATTAGCTACTGTGTATTTTTTCTTATCTATCCATGTTTTCGTTTCTTTATGAGCAAGGACAATTTGTAAGATAGACAGAAATGCCTAAAATTTCATCCTTGATAAATAAAGAACACCTCTCTCTCTCTCTCTCTCTCTCTCTCTCTCTCTCAAAAGCACTATGTACAGCTTTCCTAGAGAGCTCATTATATACAGACGACCTCATCAATGGGTCTTCTGCTCACAGGCCTAATTTGTCTGCTGAGGCTAACTGCTGGGGCTATGGGTCAATTAGTCTCTTGGAGCCTGTGATTCTGCCTAAGCCTGAGTGTAAATGTGGCTGTGGTGGTTGCTGCTGTTGCTATTGCGGCTGCTGCTGCTGTTGCTATTGCTGCTGCTGCTGCTGCTATTGCTGCTGCTGCTGCTTTTGCTTCTGCTGCTGCTGCTTTTGCTGCTCCTTGCTACTGCTACTGCTGCTGCTGCTACCACGTCTTAGTATCAGTACTTCTTTCCAGATTTCCTCATCACTTTGAAGTTACCCAGCTAGGTGTCCCAGCTTTTTCCCACTGAAGGGAAGGAGGGGTAGGATGTTTATGATAGGGGGTGGGGATGGAGGTCAGTGGTGGAGTTGCGAAGACCGACGTTTGGGGGTGGGGGGGTTGGGTGGGGGGTGGGGAGAGAGGTATGGGAGATTTCAAGGGGGAGGTGAGAGGCAAAGAAGAGAGGGAGAGTGGCTGAGGGAGTTGGGTGGGGAGGTGCATAGGGATGTGAAGACTGAAAGTGTGTGTGTGTGTGGTGT
>JAWQFJ010025820.1:27500-55000 GCA_034096865.1 Theodoxus fluviatilis | reverse complement strand
TCGTAGACTGACCAGTACCGTCGTAGACTGACCGGACTTCTGTCCTGTGATAAAATCTGCGTAGACTTACCGTTGTATATTGACCACGACCTTTGTAGACTGACCATGACCTTCATACTGACCATGACCTTTGTAGATTGACTATGACTTTTGTAAACAGACCAAGATCTCTGTTAACTGATCATGATCTATGTAGACTGACCATGGTCTTTGTAGACTGACCATGATCTGCAAACTGACCAGGACCCCTGCAGACTAACCAGAGTTTCTGCAGACTGACCATGACCTCTGCAGACTAACCATGACCTTTGTAGACTGACCATGACCTCTGCAGACTGATCATGACCTCTGCAGACTGACAGCATCTCTGCACACTGACCACGACCTTTGTAGACTGACCATGACGTTTTAAGACTGACCAGGACCTATGCAGACTGACCAGGACCTATGCAGACTGACCAGGACTTCTGCAGACTGATCAGGACCTCTGCAGACTGACCATGACGTTTGTAGACTGACCAAGACCTCTGCAGACTGACCACGACCTTTGCAGACTGACGAGGACCTCCGTAGACTAAGTAGAGTAGTGTTATTGATTGAGCAGTGTTGTAGATTGCGCTGAGTAGTGTTGTAGATTGAGCAGAGTAGTGTTGTAGATTGAGCAGAGTAGTGTTGTAGATTGAGTAGTGTTGTAGATTGAGCAGAGTAGTGTTGTAGATTGAGTAGTGTTGTAGATTGAGCAGAGTAGTGTTGTAGATTGAGCAGTGTTGTATATTGAGCAGAATAGTGTTGTAGATTGAGCAGTGTTGTAGATTGAGCAGTGTTGTAGATTGAGCAGAGTAGTGTTGTAGATTGAGCAGTGTTGTAGATTGAGCAGTGTTGTAGATTGAGCAGAATAGTGTTGTAGGTTGTAGATTGAGCCGAGTAGTGTTGTAGATTGAGCCGAGTAGTGTTGTAGTTAAGCAGAGTAGTGTTGTAGATTGAGCAGAGTAGTGTTGTAGATTGGGCAGATTTGTAAACTGTTCTTTTGTCAGCAAGTCCATCCATCTCTTTGTGTGTGTGTGTGTGTGTGTGTGTGTGTGTGTGTGTGTGTGTGTGTGTGCTCGCGCGCGCAAGCGTGTATGTCTATGTACGCAAGCGCGTTTCAGTCTGCATGTCTGTCTATAGTCTCTCTCTCTCTCTCTCTCTCTCTCTCTCTCTCTCTCTCTCTCTCTGACCCTCTCCTTCACTCTCACTGTCAACTGTCAGTCTGTGTGTCTATGTGCTAGTGTGCTTGCTTGCCTGTCCCTGGGCCTGTTAGTCAGTCCGTCAGTGTGATGGAGACCGTGAAGGGAGGACTGGACCAGACTGCACACATCCAGCAGGTGGGATTGCAACACAGCCTGTCTGACTAGTCACGATGGCCTTGAGCTGCGTTATGCGAGCACTTGCTAACCCCCACGGCCCCCCCCCCCCCCCCCCCCCCCAACTAATAACACCCCCCTACCTTTTACCAACACCCACCTTCCCGTTTACTTCGTGTCCTCCCTACTCTTGAGTGATTTCTATAATAGCCCTTCAGCTTTCTCTGTTGCCCACCCCACCTTACCCACATTTGTCTCCCTCCTCACCAGTCCTACTTAAATAATCATCGCCCCCGATTTAAAACCAGCAATGATCTCATTCGTGTATACTCCTTCCAAATAATTATACACTAAAACACAGCACAACCCACCCACCCACCCTTCCCCCTCCTTTACCTCTCCTCCCTCCCTTCCCTCTCCTCCCTCCCTTCCCTCTCCTCCCTCCCTTCCCCCTCCTCCTTCCCCCGAAACTAAAACACAGCACAACCCACCCACCCACCCTTCCCCCTCCTTTACCTCTCCTCCCTCCCTTCCCTCTCCTCCCTCCCTTCTCTCTCCTCCCTCCCTTCCCCCTCCTCCTTCCCCCGAAACCGGTTGCTTTCTCTCTCAAAGTGTATCCATCCTCCCGATTACTCTGTATTCCACTGTGATACATACGTCCCCCACCTCACTCCCCCCCCCCCCCCCGCTCCCCCCCCCCCCCCCCCCTCTCTCTCTGTGTCTCCCTTCCCACCTTTATTCAGTGTGCAGCTGTTGCAGTAGAGAGTGGAGGTAAACACGCACGTGTTGCTGGGAAGGTGGACTGCCAGTGATGGTCGAAGATATTTCCTAGTTGTTGTTTTTTTACCGCGTCAGCTGACGACTTGCTTTACTCACTTGGTTTACTCGCTCTTTCCCTCGCGCCCTGCGTCGTCAGCTTGCAGTGGGCTACCTACGTTCGTTGTGTGCAACAATGTCTTGAACTGAACCATGGTCAACCGTGTAGAACCCACTCCTGCTTCTGTTTGTGTTGTAACACAATCGTGCTTGAGACAACCAGATTTAGTGTAAGACTTCGAGAAAGAAATTACCATTTTTTCAACCATGAAATATGGTCAACCGTGTAGAACCCACTCCTGCTTCTGTTTGTGTTGAAACACAATCGTGCTTGAGACAACCAGATTTAGTGTAAGACTTCGAGAAAAAAGTGAATTTTTTTTTCAACCATGAAATGGATAGGATTTTCTAAACGAATTGTAGAACAAACGTCGTTTGCAACACACGATGGATGGTTTCCTTTTTGGAAAGCTACAGAAGAACAAACACAACTTAATACTCTGTAGCTGGAGGTCTTCTCAAAAACGTTTGCAGTGGTTTCTAGCGAGCCTGCGTTGTCGTGCAAAGGCACATTCTGTAGGAGATGAAGTGTGCATCGTTCGTTTTCTTCGCTCATGACTTTCCGAGATCATTCGGTGCAATGAGGGCCAGTGATTGAATCCACAGCTCCAGTCTTTCCATTCGCCGTGACTGTGATTGAATCCACAGCTCCAGTCTTTCCATTCGACGTGACTGTGATCCCTGAGTAGGTAGATACTCAGGAACGGTGTTGATAGAAGCGAGTTTTGCGATCTTTTAAACGGGGTTGGAAAGGTCAAGGTTGACATGAAAAACTTGTAATGTTATCGGCATTTGTCGTTAGTGTATTTCTGTTTGCTTTGTATGAAGCCTTTTGGTAGTTTTTTTGTGAGGGAGATTTTTAAATATATTAAAAAAATGAGTAACTTCTGGCGTCGACAGAAAAAGTATACTATACATGTAAAATAGAAATGGCTCATAGAGGTGAATCGCGAACTTTTATTATGGCACAAATGCGGTGAAAGGTCTGTCGTTGTCGACAACTCGACAAACAACTCGTCATCTGTCGATTGGATGGATTGGGACTAAATTCACACAAGAATTCTGCAAATAGTATGCGGATGAAACAAAATGAGACTTTCAATTTTTGAAGAAGATATGCATTTGAGTCTTCCGCTGGTTTCGCGTGGAGAGGCAGACGAGAAAGTGTAGATGGAAAAAACGAAAAATGGGTTAACTGGCGAAAAATAGAAAAGGGAATGAAGCATTACCGAGTCAGCAACCAGGGCAAGTGCTTGTCCAACAACCAGGGCGCCATTATATTTGAGCATCACGCAACGGATAGATTTTCCCCCTCTCCCTCTCATTCTCTCTCGGGGGGCTATCTTAGTCTTTCAATCTTTCTCCCCCACTCCCCACCGTCCGCTTCCAGCACATCTCTCGCCTCGTGCATCGCCGCTCTCTTGTCTGGGAGTCCAGCCCATAGTTACCGTTTGGTTGTGGAGAGCGCGGCGCTCTGGAATCGTGCGGCATTGTGAGGATGAATGAGCGTGTCTGCGGAGTGCTGGAGAGCCATTAGCTACAACCACCAGTCTTCGCACACAGTTATGTTTTGTTAACAAGAAGACGTTCCATAAGGTAGCTGCTGATTTAAAAAAAGGCCAGGGTTTTGCGATGGGCGAGAAATGTACATCTCCATTTAGGAGAAATGACAATATGATTAATGGTCACACAGTCTCCCTCCCCCTGTCTGTGTCTGTGTGTCTGTATATTTACCTGCCTGCCTGCCTGCCTGCCTGCCTGCCTGCATGTCTGACAGTTTCATTTTCTCTCTCTCTCTCTCTCTCTCTCTCTCTCTCTCTCTCTCTCTCTCTCTCTCTCTCTCTCTCTCTCTCTCGCTCTCGCTCTCACGCCCACAGCACGCCCACACAGTATGCACATTCCTACTATCCCTACCCACAAATCATCATCGTCGATCTTGAGACACGACAGCGCACAATCAAGGTCCTTGTGCGCCCGCTCCCTCCATTTACTCATACACTGCGCAGAGCAGCGGGCGTGAGAACAGCGCCGGATTGCCAGACTCCAAGAGAGCTAGGCACCTTCCTAGTTACCTGTCCTCCACACTTTGTCCTAGGGTCATGGCCAGCATGCATATGTTTGCCAGATGTAGGCCTACTGATGGGAAACTGTGTCTGCAAACTATGCCAGCACATCTTTCCGTGTCTATCTCCCTCTCTCCCCCTCCCCCCCTCTCTCTATTTCTCTGTCTCACCCCCCCCCCCCCCCCCCCCACCCCCCACCCCCACCCCCCTCTGTGTGGGGAGTCGATGATTGCGAAATAGTAGAAACTGTCCATCTGTTAGCATTAATGCAATACATGTATCTAAATTTATGTAAGTTCAAGAACTCCCAATGCTCTGGTTTACGGGGAAACAGGAAGATACCCTTTGTATATCAAATGTTGCGGTACTGAGGTCTGTCAAATATTGGTTTAGAATACTCAAAATGGAAAATAATAGGTACCCACGTATTGTGTACATGTCTATGTTGAATAACTTGGAAAGCAATAACTGGGCCTCCAAGATCAAATGTATCTTCACTAAATATGGATTGTCAGATGTTTGGACATCACAGACAGCAGCCAACGAACGTGTAGTTTGGAAAACGCTAAGAGGAAGACTCATTGAAGAATTTACACAGCAGTGGTGGCTTAAGTTAGGTACGAGTCCAAGATATACCGTATACAAAGAATTTAAGCTTGTCTTTGGAGCAGAAAGATACTTGTCAGAGCTGGACAAAAATATTTAGAGACTGCATGATCAGATTCAGATTGGGAATAAGTGAGCTGTCCATCCATAGGAATAGATATAGCAAAGATAATTCTGAAACTTTGTGTCCCAATTGTAGGGGAAAAGAGGAAGACGAAAGGCACTTTCTCTTACTTTATCCAGCATCGTATGATTTACGAATCAGATACCTTATACCATATGTCAGAGAAGAAAGCGATGATCCATTCGTACAACTTCTCTGTGATAGCGATACAAATGTGATAAGAGGGGTCGCCACTTACCTTTACCATGCGTTAAAGAGAAGAAGGGAGGCAACATTACAAGATATGCAAAATGTCTTTTCCTCGATTGAGCAAAGATCGTAACAAAAGTGCATCGTAGCGCTCCCAGCGTATACTGTACATTACAAATAATCACGGAGGTACAGCATATAGAGCGATTGTACCTTCTACGAGTACGTTGTAAAACTGAAGTGTATAAATGTACTTGTGATGGGCCGCAGGCCTAGACAATAAACTTGTTCGTTCGTTCGTTCTCCTCTCTCTCTCTCTCTCTCTCTCTGTCTCTCTCTGTCTCTCTCTGTCTCTCTGTGTCTCTCTCTGTCTCTCTCTCTCTCTCTCTCTCTCTGTGTGTCTCTGTCTCTCTCTCTCTCTCTGTCTCTCTCTGTCTCTCTCTCTTTCTCTCTCTCTTTCTCTCTCTCTCTATCTCTGTGTGTGTCTCTGTCTCTCTCTCTCTCTCTCTCTCTCTCTCTCTCTCTCTCTCTCTGTGTCTCTCTCGCTGTGTCTCTGTCTCTCCCTCTGTCTCTCTCTCTCTCTGCAATCTCAGTGCAATCTATGTGCAATCTATGAGCAATCTATGAGCAATATATGTGCAACGTCTGTGCAATTTCTCTCTCTCTGTGCAATCTCAGTGCAATCTATGTGCAATATATGTGCAACGTCTGTGCTATATCTCTCTCTCTCTTTTATTTTCTTTCCTTTTCTCTCATTCTCTCACATTTTTCTCTCATTCTCATTCTCTTTCATTCTCTCTCTCTCTCTCTCTCTCTCTCTCTCTCTCTCTCTCTCCGGAGTAAGACGAATGACTGCGGAAAAGAAGTCTTTACTTGGTACCCACAGAGCTGGCCTGAGCTGTCGCATACAGTGCCTTGAAGTCATGTGACAAGCAGCTCCTTCCCACAACATCTGCTACAGGTGAAAGGTTGACTGACACTGTAATTATGTCCCTGTCGCTTTGAATCTAGGTGCCTTGTCCGTGTACCCAAAGCATCTGGCTCCACCAGTTTCTTGTACTACTAACATCGTCTGACTCCTTGAAAAATTACGTGATGTCGGTCTGCACTGACGGGAAAAAATGAACTGACCATCGGGATGCTGGTTGAGCTTATCAGGAGTCCACTGCTACCACCACCATTTGTGTTCTTTTGCTTCCAAGTTTTGGCGGTATATATATGCTGTTTTCATGTATTGTAGGTGGGTGATTTTTGCATTGAATCTCGAAATGATTAATACTCAATATTTTAGAATGACTTTATTGAATAAAAAAGAAGTTTGGAAAAAAGATCCTAATAAGTTAAGAAAATGTGTGTATTCCTTTGCATAACAAGAACCTTTGTTCTACTCGGGTAACCAACTGTCGATTAGGGATAGCAACAGACCCACCGCATCTTTGGACGCCATTCGACAGAGGCGAATCACTAGAGGAATCGGGGTCTGACTTGCTCTTACTCTAGCTCTGACTGGAACTATTCCAATGGCTCTCGTGGATTTTCGTGACCAATGGCCTTTCGTAGTCTGCAAAGGATAGCAAAGCATGAAACCCCATTCAGTCCATCTCTTCCATTTCCTGATGAAAAAAGATGCTCGATTAGAATCAGCGGAGCATCGAATATCCCACTCGGACCGCAAGCCGATATCAGATCGACATTCCAGTCTCAGGAACTCGAGCTTTGCCAGCAAGGAGAAAGAGAGTTCTTTGGCATTTCCAAAGAACAGCACGCTATCGCGTGAATCTCTGAAATCTCCATTTTGATTTTGAACCGCAGTCGGCGTTCTCTTGATCAGATCATGTATAATCCGTTGGCTGGAGGAGGCAGAATTAGGCGTCAGTTTCGATAGCCTGGTCTTCGATGCAGCTCAAGAGCAACATGTCTGTTATTGACTCTTTTTAAAATCTGTAATGCCTACAGGTCAAAATTCTTTTGGGGTCAAGTTATCACTGACCCTGGGACGACGTCTACCGTTACAAACAGCTCCACAAGCCTCCCCCTCCCTCCCTACCACCTCCCTCCATTCTTTATTCTCTCACCTCCCCACTCACCCCCCTCCCCACCCCTACTCCCCTTCACCATCACCCCCTCTACCCCATCACTCCCACCCCCACCCACCTGCCTCATTCCTTACTTCTCAGCATCGGAAGCAACGCCCACGCTGATCGAAGGGGGAAGATACACTGGGAATATGAAGGTGAAGCTGTAAGTGAAGTCAGCACAATCAAGGTGTTCTTTTGAAGTCGCTATATATATTCACAGACAAATATGGATTAAAAGCGCAGATTTTCGGCTACAAAGCCTTCATCAGACGCACAAGTAAATGTGCACGGACGAGCACGACGAGGGATTCGTGTCAGTCCGTAAGAATTTACTTGTGTACCTGGAGAACGCCTTTAAGCTGAACATTTGCTCTGTTAATTCATGTTTATCTATTAAAAGAGTGAGTTTTAAAGAATTCCTTGTTTGTGCTGAGTCTAATAATCAAGGCCGCTTGAAGTTATAAGTTAATAATCTGTCAGTAAATGTATAGAGTCGAGCTATCTGAGACCCAGGTATAGACAGTAAGTAGTGCACTGCATAAAAAACCTGTGCATTTACCTCTGTACAGTAGAGTGTTACACTAGTGTGTTAAAACGCTGTTCGCTTTACCTTCAGTCATCGGGCCGTCTCATTGATTCTATTTTAATACGACTGTCACGTTTGAAAGGTATCTACATACATAGTATGAAGTGATAGCTTCGTAGCGGCAAAAACCTACGTATCTGGCAACGTTTGATGATGATATCCTTGTATCCTTCCCTGAGGTATGCATAACTCGAAGGATATATCTATTTCAAATAGATAGATCAAAAGGCACGTCGCTGCTCTATCAGATAAAGTCTATTGAAGGCACACCGTCATCGTTATCCGTTTTTAGCACCAACGACTGGGCGTCTGTAAGATTCTCGCTTGGATCAGAGACGAATTAATGTCTTCATGAAATGAATTTGCTAAACTGGTACGGTGTGTGTGTGTGTGTGTGTGTGTGTGTGTGTGTGTGTGTGTGTGTGTGTGTGTATGTATGTGTGTGTGTGTGTGTGTGTGTGTGTGAGAGAGAGAGAGAGAGAGAGATCACAAGAGATAGATATCTTTCACAACTCTTTATCCAAGATGATCATCGTTAAATCTATCTCACATGAGAAGAGTAGGGGTTTTTATTAGAAAAAAAGCAAACCCAGCAACTTGTGATCGAGGAAAGGTGAATTTGATCTTGATATACGATTACTCTCGTTCTGTTTTTATCCTTCAACTTGTGTGTCAATTTAGTGCAACCTTTCGCTCTTGTTTATTTGTTCTGCACAACTCTAGTTTCTGAGAGAATAAACAAAGTTTTTACATGTCCAATCATTGTACCCTGTTTTCTGGGCCAACGAAGAAACAACCGTTTCCATGGTGAACGTCAACCCCAGTTCATCTCTCGCCTTTTCGTCTGAGACATAATCACCACAGTTGATGTTGGCACTTCAAATGCTGTGTTCGTGTGATGTTCTTTGCAGAGTTAGATTGCTCGTAATCGCAGAATGCGGATACCCCCCTCTACCTACAATTCCCCTACCCCCCACTTCCCATCCTCGTCCCCTATGGCACCCCCTGCCGCTAGGAGCCGCCACTTTGTGGAGCTTGGATGAGGGTCGTGAACTTTCCATTGTCACAGGAAATACTTATGTAAAGAACGATTACAGTGTATGTCATTTGTCTACATGTTATCACACATCGAAAATCCTCAAAAGCTTTTGACTTCATTAAGCAACAATGTGCGAGAGACCCGGGTAGGCTGTGCATGTAGAGAACTTTACGCTGCTGCGGTGTTTAGATCTATAGTCTGCAGTATCAAATGAAGTTACAGAGTATTACACCACACTGCCGTGCACAAGACGAAGCAAGCAACACGACCACACCACAGCACACAACGCCGTACCACACCAACAACGCTGTAGTATACCTCGCAACTCCACGCCACATTAGGACAAAAAATGTTGTCAAGGTAACATGGGAAAAAAAGGAGGCGGGGGTGGTGTCGGTAAGTCGGTCAGAATTTATTTTGGGGGTTCTTTTCTCTTTTTCTTTTTTTAATAGCAAAGGCCAGATTGCGCATGAACCACATTTTCTTCCACTGATCACGCGTTAAAAAAATACTTAAATAGTGGATTTTATGCGTGCTCATAGGGCAGGGAAGATGAGACAGCTTGCGTTTCATTGTTTAGCGTCAATTTCTTTTTTTTATATAGTTTAGGGTCGGCAGGAACACTTTTTAAAATTGGCCTTACACAATAATCATTGCCCCGCTACACACAATACTTCACCATATTTCACCATATATCAAACATAGTCCTATAACAATTCAACACTTTTCTCCTCTCATTGTTCACGGGGGCTATGTACTTCGGCCGACTTGACGTGGATTGCTATTCATGTTGGCTGTGGTCAGAAGGACGAGGAAGGGAAAACAAACCAATTCTCGGGGACTTGCTAGTCGAACCTCATTCTAGTAAACTAGAGATTTCGCCTACTACTGACTCGGGTTTACAGAATGGTCGAACCTCAGCCGTGCCAACTGCGTGTACTAACTGCCCTACCGTCTTCGGCTAAGTGGCGCCAGTTGTCACAAAGGACTCTACAGCAGTTGGCTGAGGACAGTGGTGCAAGAGAGAGAGGGAGGTTATTCGGGTTGGCAACGTTGGAACAATGAAGTCGCATTGAAGTATCTTGTCAACTTGGAGGTGTGAGTTCGAGTCTTAGATCTGCTTTTTTGAAATAAATGATAACACATTATTTCTTCGGAAAGTGTAGGTCAATAGCAACGCTATTATCAAATGGTTTTCAGAAGCGATTTTTTGGGGCAAAAGCTGTTAAAATTCTTAATGTTGTTACTGTCATATTTTTGTTCCGCTTATATAAATAATGTGCTTGAATACAGTAAAAGCTGTTGAAGATACGCTTCTGAGGTCCTTGTCTGCTCAAGTTTATTTCTTTCTCTGTGCAGTAGTTCGATGGTTTTTCATAGACTAGAACATAATCGAATTTGTGTGCATAATACGATGTTGCTTGAATTAATAATTATCTTCATGTAAGCACGTTCTGTGAATATCCTGGTCTTTAGATGATGATGAACGTTGGAATAAAATGTGCCTGTATATGTATGGAATGAAGATACGTGCATAATTTTCATTTCGATACGTGCACGGGTTGTTTGGAGGAAAACCCGATAAACACACACACACACACACACACACACACACACAGAGAGAGAGAGAGAGAGAGAGAGAGAGAGAGAGAGAGAGAGAGAGAGAGAGAGAGAGAGAGAGAGAGAGAGAGAGAGAGAGAGAGGAACAACGCTGTCTGGAAAGCATTGACAGACATTGGGAGGGGGATTAGTCACTGAGTGACCACATGAGAAAAGGTAGATTTGCAGTTTTGTTTGAGTGAATTACCTTTTCGAAGTCTATTTTTAACGTAGTTCTGCATCTCTCTGTCAATGTCAACACGAGGTAAATGTATGCCTCAGAATATCGATGTCCTCCGTCAAGCCACATGCATGGCGTACGACGTACACTCTGAAACGGAAAAGCATTTCTCTTTTTGACTGGCTGCCCAGCCTGGCTGTGATTTAAAGCGGAACCGAGGAGAAAATGGCAGGCAGGCTAGCTGTCGTGACATGATCGTCCCAGGTCAGAAGCAAGGTATCGACGCCCTGCGGTTGAAACGCGGGGTGGCAGACTGTATCGAAGATCAGTCTAGGGCACGGCAAAGTTCAATACATCACCTCCGATTTTACTGCAGTGACGTCCATGTGGGGGAGCAGCTCGAGCAGACTCGGCCTGTAGACTTTTCCCTAGCCCCGCCCACTTCCACCGGTTTTGACCAATCGTCGTGGCGTTGCACCTAACATGGATCACTTGCCAATTTCGATTGTGAGATTTTTTCATAATCGGCGAAGTGTTGGATTTATAATTCTACTGACTTTTGATTATGGGATTATAACGATAAAAGGGATTAACAACATAGGAAGAAATATTATGGGTGGGAGGGAGGGAGGGGGAGGGAGGGAGGGAGGGAGGGAGGGAGAGAGATTGAGAGGGAGAGAGATTGAGAGGGAGAGAGAGAGAGAGGGAGAGAGAGAGAGAGAGAGAGAGAGAGAGAGAGAGAGAGAGAGAGAGTGTGTGTGAGTGTGTGTGAGAGAGAAAGAGGGAGAGACAGAGAGAGAGAGAGAGAGAGAGAGAGAGAGAGAGAGCGATAGGTTGCGTGCTTAAGAAGTTATCAGCTGCTTGGACCCGATATTCACGAGAATCATGCACATACTTGATTTGGGGCGTTATTTACGTTTTACAAGAAACTGTACTCGGCGAACATTTCCATCAGCTTTTTCATAAGTGTTGTCTAGACCTACTTGTGTTTTATTGCAGTTCTGACGTGACCTTTTTGACCGCTGCAACAGCACTGTGTCCTGTCATCTTTGGTTAGTTTATGATTCGTTGCACCCTACTGTAGAACTGCTTGCGTGGCTGAAAATTAATGTTAGTGTTCATGACCTCTGTGCGTGGTGCACGTACTTGGCATTTGGACACCAAATGTAGTAACGCTCACACACAACGGAGGAACATAAAACACGGTCATACGGAATTACAGGCATCGGAGACGATCAGGCTACATTGGTTTCTAACTACTTATCAAACCCCGAAGAATTCAGTCATTACAGCCACCGTGAAATAACGATTCATTGTAGACATGCTCATGCCATGGAAAACTTACTATTAATCGTCTGGGATGGTGACAGAAGGAAGGATTTGTGTGCAGGTAACTTTGGCTGCATGTTGTGCGTGTCCCCAGCTCCACCGTTTGTGCTGCACGGCGATTACGGGGGTTCAGCACACGCTAACACCGGCGGTGACGTGCTTTATTGATGACGCTGTTGATGAGCTCGTTTGCTGATGACATCGCTGCACGCATCGGCAAGGGTGGAACCGCGTTGAATGAGGGTTAGGGGGTGGGTAAGGGGTAGGGGGTAGGGGAAAGGACTTCACCAGAAGGCAAAGGGAGTAGAGAGGGGGTGGGGTGGGGGTGGAGTGGGAGTGGGGGTGGGGGAAATGTTGTTGAATGAAGTGTACAATACTATGAATAGAAGATTAGGGAGAGGGTGGTAGATGGGGTGAGTTTGGGGTACTGTGGTGGAGTGGAATATGGCATGATGGTAGCAGGGCGCAGGTATGAGACAAAGTCGTAGCTGCTTTCCACAACTTTATTAACCCATGGGTACAGGAGCTGCTGGCTGGTCCGAGGCCCGATGATAATGGCCTGGACCAAACCAAGACCGTTATGGCAGTGGCCTCTCTAAACCGTTGTGGCAGTGTCTCTCCATTCTAGTAAACTAGAGATTTCGCCTACCGGCGAAGTATCGGGTTTACACAATGTGGTCTCTCCAAACCGTAGTGGTAGTGGTCTCTCTCGTCTTGTGTGCCGTTCCCCCTTAACAAGGGAATGCACGGACCCCACAGGAGCCAGTGTGTAGATTATTTCCCAGATCCTAACCCTGGTTCCTGGGCTGTGCTTCCATTTGGCAGAAAAGAGAGATTACTTAATTTAACTTACTTTGAAATGACTTCTTACAAACGTTGTCTCATTCAGCATAACACAGTGTATTGAATGAATCACATGCCGTTGCAAGTAGCTGTCTTACTTGAGGGAAAACATCAGATTTATAGTCAAAATGTTACAATTCAGATGCCAGAGTGGGAGAACGGCTCACTAGCCAGGGGTCAAGCTAATGTAAGGAGCGACTGACAGGGCAGCTGCACCAACAATCAGACCACAGCAGAGAAGGGTCGCAGAGCGGTCAGCTGGTCAGCTTGCCTTACATAAAGGATGAGGAAAGGGGGTTGGAGAGAGGTCTGACACAGGATTGGGGGTGAGAAGAGACAGAAGCAGGGATATTTCAATAGAAGATGAACACAGTAGGTGTACAATACACTTGGTGATAGGTGCACTCTATCACAGGTACCATTGATAAATCAATGAAGTGAGGTGTATGGGTGGAAAGCAGAGAGAGAGAGAGAGAGAGAGAGAGAGAGAGAGAGAGAGAGAGAGAGAGAGAGAGAGAGAGAGAGAGAGAAAGAGAGAGAGAGAGGAGTGTGTGTGTGTGTGTGTGTGTGTGTGTGTGTATGTGTGTGTGTGTGTGTGTGTGTGAGGGAGGAGAGAAGAGTGGTGGTGATGAAATAAAGCATACGGTAGGATGAATGAAAACATTAAGCAAGTGGTAGGGGTGAGGTTGAGTTGTGGGTGGCATTGGTGAAATGAGGTGTATAGTGGGTGGCGGGTGGGGGTAAGGGGAGAGCGAGAGCATCAATTCGGTGGGTGGGGATGGGGAAGGCGGGGATGGAGGGGTGAGTATGCACATCCTTCACTGCCATCTGTGTAACGTAGTGAAGTTGGTGACAGATTGATTAATGCTATCGTTTCATCACTCAGTGGGTCCTGGGCCGTGCTAATTGATGGCAATTAGGCGAGATTTGTCCGTTGCGGCGGACAGTAGTGGAGTTGTGTAGAGCTTCAGTGCTTGTCTCTGCACTTCTTCGCTCAACGTTCTGGCTAAATATATTAACGTCTGTTGGCATTTTATTGGGCTTCAGTGTTCCAAACTTCGTGTGACCAGACTTTGAAATATATTTTCTCTTGCTTTGAATTGACTGAGCTTGTCTAGCTTTTGTACCCACTTTCCATAGGATTTGCACTTGTTGGTCTCACATCATCTTATGGGACGGAACACATGCACCAGTTGGGCGAAGGAATAGACGGACGGACGGACGTACAGACGGACGGACGGACGGACTAGACGGACAGACACAGACAGGCAAGCAGAGACAGACAGAGGCAGGCAGGCAGGCAGGCAGGCAGAGAGAGACAGAGGCAGGCAGGCAGAGAGAGACAGAGGCAGGCAGAGACAGAGGCAGGCAGGCAGGCAGAGACTGACAGAGGCAGGCAGGCAGAGACAGAGGCAGGCAGAGACAGAGGCAGGCAGGCAGGCAGGCAGGCAGGCAGAGACTGACAGAGGCAGGCAGGCAGATACAGAGGCAGGCAGAGAAAGAGAGAGAGAGAGAGAGAGAGAGAGAGAGAGAGAGAGAGAGAGAGAGGCACGCAGGCAGAGACAGACAGACAGGCAGGCAGGCAGGCAGAGACAGACAGAGGCAGGCAGGCAGAGACAGAGGCAGACAGAGACAGAGGCATGCAGAGACAGAGGCAGGCAGAGACAGAGGCAGGCAGGCAGGCAGGCAGAGACTGACAGAGGCAGGCAGGCAGACCAGCACTCACACCTCCTCTTGAGCGCATACTGTTAAGCATTTACCTCCACTGAGGGAGAAGAGGGCATTGACTCCACTGGGGGGCCGTCCCATAAATCTGTAGGCGACAGGCTGTCACCCCGCGTCAACCCAGCAGTGCTGTCACGTGTCTAGACCCTAGAGACTGACTGCAGTGCCTGAGCAGCCCCCACTGCCCACTGGTGTTGGACCAGAGCTGATGAATGGACACTTGTCGTGGTGGGGTCTGCGACCTTTCCTGTTGTGTCCGTCTTTCTCACGGACATGGGCCTCTTCATGCAAGGAGGAGGGGGAGGAGGAGGAGGAGGAAGACGACGACAACGATAACGAGGTCCAGGATAGTGAGGTGGCGGCTGCTGCTGCTACCGATGTTGTTGTTGATTATGCTGCTGCTGCTGCTACCGATGTTGTTGTTGATGCTGCTGCTGCTACCGATGTTGTTGTTGATGCTGCTGCTGCTGCTGCTGATGATGATGATGAGGAGGAGATGAAATGAGTGAAGACGTATAGAGAATTCGTAATGAATGTTTGATAGGCGTAGTACTTAGCTCCATGGGTAGAGCAGTCGGACACTAATTTGGAGGTAGCGTGTTTAGTCCCTACCTGGGTCATCGGAACGTTTAGCCTGTCATTTGCAGGGGTTCTTGTCTGTATTAGAGACCGTTTCATAGCTACAGTTTAAGCTGTCGAGGGTATTTTGTGGATGATAAGATTATAAAACGTAATTGTGGTTGTAGCGGTTTGTCTCGAGTAGAGTAATAGATTAATCACGCACCCACAAATAGCACCAGGCGACAGTTTATGGTCAGCTAAGAACGCTAGAAGTTCTCTGTGAAATCCTCTTTAAACAATAGCAGTGGCTGTATGGAAAAAGCAGTTCTCGAAATGCACTTGGGTATCTTCCGATGAGAAGCACATGTCTGCTGCTTAGCCGTGATGATGGAAAAGAACTTGGGCACTGCCATCAGCTGAAAACTAGGTCGATGTTATTATCGTATGCTTTTACAAAATAGAAAATTATAAAACATAAAGTACTGTTCGTGAAATGGACGAAAGGGATGCACATTTTCTGCTCTTCATTTCTGCATGATGGAATCAAAACAACGCGACGAAAAGCCAGTGTTTACGCACGTCTCTCTCTGTCCCTGACTCTCTTTCTGTTTCCCAGTATCTCTCTTTGTCTCAATACTGTGTGAGAGGGAAGGATGGTCAGACCGACTTCTTTGAGTGTTCCTCGGGGCTGAAACAAGGCTGTAAACTCAGTCCGATCCTATTTCCTTACTTCATTAATTCCTTGATTGATGAGATCTCCGCCAATATTAATCATGGTATACAGCTGGCGCCTAATAAGCTCGACTTGAGTGCTCTCCTCTTTGCAGACGATGTTGCTTTGCTCTTGGACACAGCAGTAGGTCTTCAAAATCAGTTTAACTGCCTGAAAACTGCAGCTGATAGACTTGGTTTAATGGTCAACACAGAAAAAGACAAAAGTATTTGTCTACAGACTGGGTGGACATTTGGCTAGACATGAAAGATGGTATCTCGGTGAGGTAGAACTAGAAGTGCTAAGTGAATACAAGTACTTTGATAACAAGCTGTCTGCGAAGTTATGCTCAAATGTAACTTAAAATTATTTGGCCGGTAGAGCTAAATTTGCCCTTTTACTTTTGAAAAGGTCACTGAGAAAAATCCGTCAAGTAGCATCTGACGATTACTTTAGATTATTCGATTCTCAGATTAAGCCGATCCTTCTGTACGGGGCTGAAATCTGGGGAATGGATGAATGTCACACTGTAGAGAGTATACATTTACACGCCATCAACATATTTTTGAATGTTTCCTCACGCACTCCTAATGTTATGGTGTATGGTGTCACTGGGCGTTTTCCGCTGTGGATCAATACCAAGTTACGCAGTATCAAGTACTGGTTAAGTCTCTTGAAAATAGATGAAAGCAGGTCACCCTATAAAATATACCAAATGATGCTGTGTACATCCAATAAAGGTTCCTGGGGCTTAAAAGTTAGGATATTACTCTTTGAATGCAACTGTAAGGATGTATGGTCAAATCAGAGCGTATCAGATGAGTCAGCGTTTCTGAGAAACATCAGAGAGAAACTCATTGGCAGAATTTACACAGATTGGGAAGCACAAGTTAGAAACAGTGATAGATATTCCTTTTACAGACTCTTTAAAATTTCTTGTGTAACTTAACATTATTTCTATGATATACAAAACAAGGTATTTAGGAATGCTTATATATATACGATTCAGGATGGGAATTACCGATTTATATCACCATAACCACAGATATATGAGATGTAATAACTTGAGTTGTGTCCACTGTGCAGTTAACAAGAAGACACGGAGGTTCGTTTTTTACGCCATTCTTCTGCCTTGCAGGACTGAAGAGAACGTTTTATATTTAATTGTATATATTTGAATAGCGATGACCTCTTAGAACTTCTCTTGTTCAGTAAACAAATGAGAACTATACGATCAACGGGCATTTACTTATACTAAGCGTTCAAGCGCAGACTAGAAGCTCTGAATCCGCGGAGCATCACAGTTTCTAAATTGATTTAGTGTTTCTCTTTGGTTATTGAAATGTAAACACAGAGTACAATTGAAATGGGCCGGTGGCCTAACCAATAAATTTGTTCGTTCACGAGTTCTCTGTCTCTTTGTCTCTCTCTCTCTCTGACCCTCTGTCTTTCTGTCTTTCTGTCTCTCTGTACCACTGTCTCTGTCTCTATCTCTCTGTCTCTGCCTTTATCTCTGTCTGTCTGTCTGTCTGTCTGTCTGTCTGTCTGTCTGTCTGTCTGTCTGTCTGTCTGTCTGTCTGTCTGTCTGTCTGTCTGTCTGTCTGTCTGTCTGTCTGTCTGTCTGTCTGTCTGTCTGTCTGTCTGTCTGTCTGTCTCTGTGTTCTTGTGTCTGCGTGTTTGTGTCTCTGTCTGTCTGTCTGTCTGTCTGTCTGTCTGTCTGTCTGTCTGTCTGTCTGCCTGCCTGTCTGTCTGTCTGTCTGTCTGTCTGTCTGTCTGTGTCTGTCTGCCTGTCTGTCTGTCTGTCTGTCTGTCTCTCTGTCTCTGTCTCTGTCTCTCTCTCTCTCTCTCTCTCTCTCTCTCTCTCTCTCTCCTCTCTCTCTCTCTCTCTCTCTCTCTCTCTCTCTCTCTCTCTCTCTCTCCCCTCCCCCCCCCCCCTCCTGTTCGATTCTTACGCGCATCAAGTTCATTTACAAAGACCCCACCCTTCCCACTCTCCACCACATCCCACCTCAAGATGCACACCTTGAAACTATTGGATGCTGTTTTCTTGACCTGCAGCAGCAGCAGGTCGGAACTGGGAAGATAGTGCACAAGTTGGGGTCAAGGTTTGCACACAGAATGCAGACAGAAGGGTGTGACGGGATCCCAAAGCTAACATTTAGTTCCGGCATCTGAACGCTGGCGACCTGACCTGGATCTAGGTTTTTAGGTCAAGGTCATGTAACCATGCAACACTTCCTTCCAGCCACTTTCGCTGAAGAAAGTGTGAGGGGTGAAAACTCGCCGCCTGCCCTTCCGGTTTTTGCCGATGGAGCTTGGCAAAACTTTCACCCCACTTATCTCGGGAGAAAAAGAGGTGATGGGGTGAGGTGTTTACGGTAATGGGTATCAGTAGTGATTACGCCAGCTGTGAGTGCGGTATTCGCTTCCTCGTTCTTGAGTTCAGTTGTCAAGGAGATCCTCACGCGGAAAAGATCAGTTACTATCAGGCTCATTCTGAACACAGAGATATAGTATCTCTGACACAGGTTGGTCACGTGACTTCGGCCCCACATTCCAATGATTTTACCAATCAAAATTCAACATGATCAAAAGACCATTGAGAGTAAAAAGAGACGATTCTATTTCACTCCAATTATTTATCCCGATAGATAATCACAAATTTGGTGTTCTAATAAAACTAATCTATGAGCTTTTCAGGAAATCATTTGAGAACTACTTTTAGCGCGAACATCGTCTATAAGGTTGCAAACTGCCTTCAGCACGTGCGCTTGTCTTTGGAACTAGTCAGTATAAACGCATCGAAAAGGATTCCTATGGCTCCGGGCTGGTTTCGTGAATCTATGGTTATACTCTCGCAAGTAAATGCTTTCTGGCCGGAACCTGTGGTCTAACTGCCTTCACACTGTTTGACGAGCTGCTGAGTCCACACTTCGATCATTCGTGTATCGACTGATCTAGAAGTAGAAGGAAGATTTTACTCACTGTTGTCTCTGTGTTGAACGTTGATCGAGTCGAAGTTTCTTCTGTAGGAATCCGTCCTATTCCGAAGTTCGATATCATCGGAGAGCTCAGAAGCAGTTTTTCTAAGTTTAATCCTTCTAAGCATACATTAAATTAATGATTCCTCATCAGTAAAAGCACTCAGCGGGTTTCTGGGCGTATCGTACTATCGGTCCAAAAGATTATCATTATGCAGACGGGATTGGTTGCCTTACTCGCACAATGAAGTATAATTGTTGCTGTTGTATTCAAAGTCCTTATAATTAGTAGAGTTCACAATATTACACTCTTGTGATTCGAATTTTACCGCCTACAAGTTTTACATTTATGAGAAATCGATGTTTAGAAAATGAACTGACGGAAAGATGGCTGCCAGTATCGAGTGTATCACAACAAGCGGAGGAATACACTCAACGATGTGATATGCCATTCAGCGTGGCTGAGACTCAGTAGTGTTGAATGGTGGTATGCATGTTATGGAAGAATTAAGGCTATCACGTGACCAACCTGTCGCTGAGACTATATGCACTATAGTCTCAGCCACGCTGAATGTATCAGGCTTGGAGCATATATGGTTAGGACGTGTGGAGTATTAATGAATGAATGAATTTTCACGACCTATCAGCTTTGTGGGATACTTAAGGCCATCGATCACGAAAATCACAAGAGCTGGTGAGAACAAGAGCAAGTCATGTCTCTATTTTCCTAGTTATCCCCCCTTTATGAATCGTTTAGGGAGACGCGGTGGGTCTATTCTTACCCTCTAACCACAGGTATATGGATGGGGGATTTAGCATAACATAACATAACATAACATAACATAACATAACATAACATAACATAACATAACATAACATAACATAACATAACATAACATAACATAACATAACATAACTAACATAACATAACATAACATAACATAACATAACATAACATAACATAACATAACATAACATAACATAACATAACATAACATAACATAACATAACATAACATAACTAACATAACATAACATAACATAACATAACATAACATAACATAACATAACATAACTAACATACCACAACATAACATAACATAACTAACATAACATAACATAACAACATAACATAACTAACATAACATAACATAACATAACATAACATAACATAACATAACATAACATAACATAACATAACATAACATAACTAACATAACATAACATAACATAACATAACATAACATAACATAACATAACAACAATAAAATAAACGTAGCATAACATTTATTTATTCTTCCAAAATATGGACATTAAAGTTACATTTCATTTACAATAGGTAAATGCTATGCACAACAGAAAAATCGTAATGCAAGACAAAACGTATTAAACAAGGGTTAGATAAAACGAACAAAGATAATTAAGGTAATTTACATCAAATGCCAGGTTGGATAATATGCCTGAATGTACCCGTGATCAATAAAACCTAGTCTTTCACCAGAATTGTGTGTTGTTTACACGTATTCAGCAATTTTCATTGACATTAGTAACTCGACGAACAGCCGTAGCGTTATGCATTTGCATAGCCACAGCACTTTAATTTAAAGCACACTACTGCAACAAGGACTACTGTATTACTACCAGCACTATTAGTCAATGTGCTTCGTTCATAAGAGTCTTAGACGCACCACATACTTCACTTGGTGAAATGTTGATGATGCTTTTTGGTGGAACTCCTTCAGTGCAAAGATGGAACATGCAAAGTACGATAAGCGGACCAGGCCGTTCGAAACTTAAATGTTGTTTGCCGAGGAAGATCCTTGGATAAGGATCGAAAGCTGCAAGTGAGTGGCATCCTTTTTTGTTTGTGAGACAAGTGTAGATCTGTATCCATTAAATGTTGTTCATACAATTGAGTTTCGCGATCACGCATGCGTAGATACGTAACGTAACTCTACACGCGGACGCACGTCTTACACGCATTTACATGCATGTCATGTGAGGTAACAGTGGTACATTGAATCACTGCTTCAAGACGAAAAGGGCACTATGACTCTATGGACTCGCGACCAAGAGATAGGCATTAACTGATTAAGCGATAATGGCCTGGCAGACCTAATTCTCAGGAGACAGCTATGCGATCAGCATTGAAAACGGGTCAACCGCCATCACCGCAGATTTAACAGTGGTGCAACATCTTGAGGATGAGGAGGATCTTTGGGAGGATCAAGAAGGAGGAGGAGATTATGCTGGCATGTACCTAAGTAAGAGAGAGAGAGAGAGAGAGAGAGAGAGAGAGAGAGAGAGAGAGAGAGAGAGAGAGAGTGTGTGTGTAATGGCAGGCTGTTGTATTGAGAGAGCGATGAGAGAGGAAGGAGGAGGAGCTGGAGTAAGGAAAGAGTCTGGTGCAACCTTGAAGGGAAACGAGGTGGCAGAGCACACGCCTAACCTACTTGCTAGAGGAGGAGGAGGAGGAGGAAGAGGAGGCGGAGGATAGTGTAGCTGAAGCGTTCCCGTGCTTTATCTGTCTTTGTGGGGGTGCCAGCAGTCAAATCAGCGCTATCAGATGGAAATAAAACATTACATGTAAGAGGTTAAACGTTCTTGCCCTACTGCGTCCAAATGACTCAATTAGGGTGAGTTAGAGTGGCCAAGTAGATTAGTTGCTCCTCCTTCGTCCTCACTCTTAAATTTCATTGTAATATAGCCCACTTCATATCCAGCAATACCATGTTCTTTTGGGTCAATCTAATCACGTGTTGTTTGTTTTGAAATTGGCAAGAAATTTGCAGTTATATAGTTACAGCATGTGCTATAAATTCTCAATCTTTGTTGAAAGATGAACATTTTAGTGTATTTGTATGGACGTGTTTTGTCCCATACTTGATTTTAGAAGAAAAAAAGAGAAAAACTAAGAAACAAAACAAGATTAAATTAGATTAGTCGTTTGCACACCCCTGGAATTTAAATCCGTGCAGCAATGGAATGGTCATGGTTTGATGCCAAGATGATGCAACGAAACTGGGGTTGTTTTCGTGTGCCTCAGTGGCTTTAGATATCTGGAGTAATAACCAGGCAGTTGAAAGAGGATCTTAAAACTAATTTAGTTTTGTGTCTTGTTTCGCTTTTTTCATTCAGCGGAGTTATGCGTCGTCTTTCGTCTAAGGTGTAGAAATGATGCAAACTATGAGAAAGACCTGAATGGGAGAGAGGGAAACAAGACAAAGAATCTGAAAGAAGACAGAACAGCTGACAGAAGGCAACGCTCTCCATTTGAAAGGTCTCGATAGCTCTCTTGAAATATGTGTTGAAAATATGGGTGACATTCACGCAACTTTTTAAAATTATTGCAGTCTTCTTCTGTGCAATTTCACGCTTTGTGATAAAGCGTATTTGTAACCCCTTTATGTGGTCATACTTCAACTCTGTCCTAAGTTTTATTGAGATCACTGACTCAGTCATCGTTATATGTCATGGTCGTAATTTCACAGTTGTATGCTGGATATCAAACATGATACTGTTGAAACTCACAAGAGACACTTCATACCATGTGAAAGAGCAAGCCGTTACGGCAAAAAGCAGAATGTGAAGAGTGATATCAACTGAGTGTTGTCACATTGTCTTGGATTCGCCTCTGGGTCGACATTTTGAAAACGTCTTAGCAATGGAAACGTGACCTATATATTGTCCATTAGGGATGACATACGCGTACTCCTTGTCGTAACCTTCTGCTAACTGAATGGAAGCGTCATTGACTCGCGAGCGGTACATCGAATGTGGAGAGACACATATAACGTATAAATAAATACAATACGACTTGTACATTGTACATTTTGCTGCTGAAGTCGTTTCGAAGTTATTGATAAAAATACGTTGTTGAGTAAAATTTTACTGATAAAGTTGACTTAAGGACAACCTATTTATATCACCTGATTGTGCTGTAAACTAATCGGAGACACGGTTTCTGTTTCAAGCACAGCGTATCCATAAAAACTCGATGCGAAATCAAAACTGAATACGACTGTTTTGAACCACAGCAGAAGGTATCCAAGAATGAAGAGACAGTTCTGTACGCCATTCGAACTCGCTCTACTGTGGACTCACGTTCTGAAAAGTACGCTTGTATTGAGTTGAGATCGATGAGAATTTGGAAGCATTCAAGCTTCCATTCCACGGTATCTTGGCGAAATACGATGCATGAAAAAGCCTCAACTATATTATAATTTTTTCCTGTGAGTTTTGTTTTGAGTTATCCATTGTTTCATTGTGTCTTTGGTCTTAGTACAACACATACACTCTCTCTCTCTCTCTCTCTCTCTCTCTCTCTCTCTCTCTCTCTCTCTCTCTCTCTCCATGTTTGTAAGCATGTCTGCCTGCCTGCCTGTCTGTCCTCCTCGCTCTTTATTGCTTCCACAACCAAGTCATACAATTCTGCGCCGTTATCCATTTTTCTTTCTTATTTTCCACTTTGTAAACACATATAATTGACCTCTCTCTCTCTGTTTTAATTTTGTCAGTGCACATACCTGTCTTTCTGCGTGTACAGTATATTATTCTTCTTTTCGTTTTTTCCTTCTTTTTTTTTAACCCTGTCGGTAACGAGGACACATGTCTTCGTGCTAGTGCCCATCTCTCTCTCTCTCTCTCTCTCTCTCTCTCTCTCTCTCTCTCTCTCTCTCTCTCTCTCATATCTATCTATCTGTCTGTCTGTCTGTCTGACACTCTCTCTCTCTCTCTCTCATATCTATCTGTCTGTCTGTCTGTCTGACACTCTCTCTCTCTCTCTCTCTCTCTCTCTCTCTCTCTCTGTCCCTCTCCGCAGAACTGTCGACAATGCAATTTGTACGAAGACGTAACCGAATGTACATTGGGATTCTTATGTCAAAGGCTTGTGGAGCAAGCATCAACGTCATCGTGAAAGGTTTACCTGACCAATGAATTGCCACAAGCTCGTTCTTGAATTGGGTTATGTGTGCTTTATTTGTCACGTGTTTATACTCCCACGCTGACCATCTCTTGCAGGGTTGTTTGCCTCCGGTTACCCGATCGACCCTAAATTTGCCACCGACACTACACTTTTCTTTTCGCTGCTGAAAAAAAAACACCCACACAGACACAAAGAGCACACATCTAAAATGTTAAACTTTTTCATTAGAATCAATTATAACTTCATATACATTTTACATGTGCAACTTATCGTTTTCTAGTGTACAAAACATCGGTTTCTTGTATATATATGAAATATCGTTTCTACATGTATATCTTACGAAACAGCAACCTTTCCTTTTGAAAAAGAAACAAACGCTCTCACCCACCTACCCGAATTTTTGTGTGAAGCCATGTCACCTGAAACATGGGAGGTTTTTCATATTTGCGCCTAACGTCGATAGCTGTAGTTGTATGAAGAGTTTTATCATGATATCGCCCAGGGCATACTTGGGACGGTTCTTGATATAAATAGCAATCCATCCGGTCGTCTCCGGTGAAGTTCAGAGACCCGAAAATATTCAATTTGGTTTGTCGATTCTCACCCTTGATGCTGTACAACAGTGCCAAGTGCAAACACTGCTGGAGCTGCTAGATCCCCCCGCCCGTCACACCCACCCCCACCCCCCACCCCCAATCCGCTGGAACCTCGTGGCTTTGGGGCCTGCTCTTGTAGCTAAGCCAGGGACCGCCCCAGGCAGGCAAAGAGGCTGCCGGGGCTGGAGCATCGGGGCAGGGTCAGAATATTCAGATCAACCATGCGTTCAGACCATCGTGGCAGACCGAGCCCAAGCCACAGCCAGGTCTGACGGCGACAAGAAATAAAGTATCTGCATGGCAGGCAAGTATTTTGTCGACTTCATCAATCACCGAAGAAATGATTTTCGAAATTAAAGGATTTTCATTTGCTCGTTGGCGAAGTATGGATTCGTGCCTGGATGTAGTTTGTTTAATAGACGGCATTCCTCGCAGTGCTGTTAGCGCTGACCGAGGTCGAAGTGAAACAGGAAATGAGTACAGGCGGTGAGGAGTAAGAAGTTTGTAACTGAAGACAGGAAGACAGATGGCATGGTTATCACACAGATGGGTCTGGGCCAACTTCCTGGATTATTTTCAACTCATTGTCACATGCTGAGAAGTTTCATACTCGATTAGTTATTGTTCATCAGACACGTATTTCTGTGCATGATTCAGCGCCAGAACTTGATGTCCAAATCTATCATGAATAGGGCTTGTTTCGTATTGGAGTGAAATGGATGTCCTGTCGACAATCTGCATTGAAAGGATACATCAACGTCATCCTGAAAAGATGGGAATTTCGAAGATTTGTCATGTGCAACAGAACATGAAATACTTGCTTTCACATAACGCTCTATACAAAGCCATAACGCCCAAGTTTCCACCAATCTCAGTGCAACTCAGTGCAAAGTGAGGTTATAATGAAATCATCTGATATACCGAGAGAAAATATCGTAGAGTTGTCGTTGGGAACAAAACGCACAAACGTTCAGGAAAAGAACGTGGAACCGTTTCCCAGAAAAAATTAATTGCGATGGTGCGACATTTACGAGAATCCAAGGAAATTGAGACAAGATTCTCACTTACGCTTTTTTTTCACTGTATGTTTCAACACCGGAATTGCTTTCTTCTTTTTTTTCCACCTAACCTTCCCTGCCCTTTTAAGTTGTCTCGTTCACGACGGACTCTGTCTAGCAACATACTGCCTCAGACCTCGAGCCTTCAACCGTCTTGCTTCCAGAACAAGATCGTGCCGTGGCATGCGTCCCTGGGTGTTCTTGCATTCTCTGCGCGACAGCAATTGCATTAGGCGAAATGGCCCGAGCGGGTTAAAGCAATTTGTAAGTAAATCTTGCTGCTCGCCGTCCCGAGAGCGTTAAGTTGGCATTGGGTGCAGGACTGGCGTGTGCAATCGTGAAGGCGTCGGACGATCGATGGTCTCCCCTTATTCCCTCTTCTGTGGCTCCATTCACGCAATGTCCCAGCCTCAATAATGATCGGAGGTTGGGCATTCAGGGATCCCCAATCCCCTCTGATTCCTTCCTTCTTCCCTCCCTCCCTTCCTCCCTCCCTCCCTTCCTTCCTTCCTCCCTTCCTTCCTTCCTTCCTTCCTTCCTTCCTTCCTTCCTTCCTGCTCAGCTTGAGACCATTGATTGCAAGGAGGCTTTGCACATCGATCCGTTCAGTCTGGTGATCTCCCTTTCTTTCATTGTCTTTTCGTTTCGGTTTTTGTCTGTCATTTATTGTATCTGTGTCTTGTGTGAGTGAGTGTGCGTTCATTTGAGTGAGCCGCTGATGTGTGCGTGTGTGATCGTCAGTATTCATGTGTGTGTGTGTGTGTGTGTGTGTGTGTGTGTGTGTGTGTGTGTGTGCATGCCTCTCTTTCAGTCTCTGCCTGTCTGTCTGTCTGTCTGTCTGTCTGTCTGTCTGTCTGTCTGTCTGTCTGTCTGTCTGTCTGTCTGTCTGTCTGTCTGTCTGTTTGTCGCTGTCTCTTTCACTGTCTCAGTTTGTCTGTTTCTGTCCTCTGTCTGTCCTCTGTCTGTCTGTCTGTTTGTCTGTCTGTCTGTCTGTCTGTCTGTCTGTCTGTCTGTCTGTCTGTCTCTCTCTCTCTCTCTCTCTCTCTCTCTCTCTCTCTCTCTCTCAGGTGAAGGTTTCGTTGCTCGAGTCCCTTTCCTGCCGTGAATCGTCTGTGCTTTGTCAGTAGTGTTGGCTGGGGAAACAGTTCGCGGGCGATAAGAAGCTGCTGTCGCAGTGCCTTTGTTTACGGCAGTTTTCTACCCATGTTGCTGAGTTTGGGCCAGGACCCTGGTGCTCTAGAAAGACGTGGACAGTGCTGGGGCAACGAAAGAGACATAGAGTACAAGAGTAGTGGTAAAGTGGACTGTTCTGACTGCTTGGTCAGTACTGCAATGTAGTGCTTGTAACGTGGTGGCAGTGTCATGGTGCCGTAAAGAAATGACAAAAATGGAGTATTTTTGGCATATGAATCAGAAGTGAATCTCTGTCTCTGTGTGCGTGCGCGCACGCGTGCGTGCGTGTGTGTGCGTGCGTGCGTGCGTGCGTGTGTGTTTGTGTGCGAGCCGGCGCGCGCCCGTCTAGCTGTATGTAGCGTCATTTTATTTATATAATAAAAACCCTGAATATTTAGATGTTTGTATACCATTTTCACACAGGCATGCAAATGTGAGCTATTCAGCTTGTGTTTGATTGTCCTAACTGCTAGATCTATCTGCATTGGTCTGCCTTTCGTCTAAAACAAGCCTGATTCGCTGATAGAGACTTTTGATGGGCGGCATATTCTTCATCGCTGCCCAAAAATTTACACTTGATAACGCCATTCCATGTACGCTACCACTTGAAACATGTTTTTCACCAACCGACAAGTAGGTTCGATGCACGGCTTTCCTCATGACATAGCAATAAACCGAGACGAAACACGAAACAAAGTGGGCTGTCGCTTGAGTCTGGCCGTGCCTAGTTCGAAGTTTATTACCTCTATTTTGCCAAATGCGTGCAGCCCCGCTTTACCGAGAACCAGGCTTCAAACTGAGGGTTACGGTTGCTAAGATTACGTAGCATCTCAGCGCTGCGCAACACTGGAAGTCTGTTGCCTGTCTCTGGGCTGTGGCTGCGGTGAGCAGAATGATGGAGAAAAGCGCGAT
>JAWQFJ010025820.1:15000-22500 GCA_034096865.1 Theodoxus fluviatilis | reverse complement strand
GTGGGGAGAGGTTGGAGGAGGAATCGTGTTTGAAAAGGGATGGGAAAGATTGGACATGTGGAATGCCTCAGTAGTAGCAGTGTTAGACTTCGGTGAGAAGGATTTCTTGATGGGCAAACAGGTGTGCATGAAGGCGTGTATGTTTGCATGCAAATGCTTAAATGTATACGTATGCGCACGAGAGAGAGAGAGAGAGAGAAAGAGAGAGAGAGAGAGAGAGAGAGAGAGAGAGAGAGAGTATCCTCTCGTGCAGGTGTACCGGCGTGAGTAAAATTGTATACACGTGATGTATATGTATGTTGATGATTGAAAACGAATATTGGGTATAGAGAAGGTCTATTCAAAAGAAATATTTATTGAATAGGTTTTTTTTTCTCGATGAAGCGGATGTCAAATGAAGGTATGGAAGAGAGAGAGAGAGAGAGAGAGAGAGAGAGAGAGAGAGAGAGAAAGAGAGAGAGAGGGGGGGGGAATTAGCGAGAGCAGAGAAAAAAATCTGAATCCACGGAGAAATGAAACATTGGATCCGGGGAGGGGGTGGGGAATCAGCCAAATAGAAAGAACAACGGGCCGTAAGTGAATAGAATGAATAGAATATAACTGTACAGGTGACAATTCAAAGAAACCAACGAGAACAAAGGGCAGGATTGAAATAAATATAGAGTTAAAGGGACCAGGAAAGAAAAGTTGACAGAGAGAACAAAGGAAGGAAAGCATGAAAGAAAGGAGTGAAGAAGGAAAGAACAGTTATGAAAAAGATAAGAACATGGACCTACTTTAAGGGGAGTGAGAAAGTTCGTGACGTCACTGGTCACCAACAATGTTTTCCTTGTGTCTTCAAAACGAAGTACAAGTATAGTGGTACTTTCCTATGAACAACATTACTGTATTGTCCTGAGCAATATTATTGCAAGTTTTTTGGGTTGTCTTTCTTTAAATTGTAAAAAATAGTCCATAAGATTTTTTTTTGAAACTATTTAAACGCAATCCATACATGCAGATTGTCTACCTTATCTTCAAACTCCTCTGGATGTTGAACGCATCACAATTGTCAGAAACGAAAACCTGCATTTTAGATCGTAGAGCTGAGGGAATTACTGTTTAAATGTAGCAGGAAAGTCAAAATGGATCTTTTTCGTGCAAATATCCAGGTGTTGCTTTTGTTGCAAAGATTGTTTAAATGATCTTATATTTGTAAACACGACTACGATTACGGGACAAATGCAGGCATGATCGAAAGGCAGTGGCCGTCGACAGCGACCCAAGGGAGACTGTCGCACAGGACAGGGACTCCTGATGACACACTGTGCGAAGCGCTCCAGACACGAAGAGAGGGAGCTGCTGCTTGCATTGCATTGCAGAGACGGGCACCCTGGAGGAGCCCGCTCCAGGCAGACGTACCGTCCACAGAGTTCGCATGTAAGGGTGGCGGTAGGATTGTCATTACCGCGTAGAACCCCTCAGCCTCAGGAGACGCTATGCTGCAACCCCGACATGGCCCTTGAATGTGCTGATTCCGGGGTACTTCGGGGCTGCAAGGGACCTATGTTGCTGCTGCTGCTGCTGCTGCTGCTGCTGATGATGATGATGATGATGACTTTTCAACGCAGAAAGAGGAGTAGAGCAACATCCAGACTTAGGCCACAGTGGGGGTAGGGAGTTCTGTGACTTAGGTAAGAAGGCAGTTTTGACACGGGAGACTCTTGAAAACTCCGGCCTAAAGAGAGAAATACGTATTGTTGTGAATCTTGTAAAAGTGATCGAATGTTAAAACACCCATGCTGTTGTGCCTCTCGTCATCATTGTGTATGTGTGTGTGTGAGTGTGTGTGTGTGTGTGTGTGTGTGTGTGTGTGTGTGTGTGTATGTGTGTGTGTGTGTGCGCGAGCTAGTTTGCTTGTTTAAAAAAGATCCATGTCGCAAACGGTAGGAGTCCTATCTAGTTTGAAACAACTATTTGGTATTTGGTTCTTTTGTTAGTATATATGTAATCCGTCTCAGAGGAGTAAATCTCACTCTGATGATTCTCTTTTCTGCCTTTTGTTGTGTGCGGCTGTTTCCAAGTTTGTCGGTTTTTGTGCAGTTTTATCCGATCATCTGTCTGACTGTCCGTCTGACTGTCCGTCTGTCTGTCTGTCTGTCGGTCTGTCTGTCTGTCTGTCTGTCTGTCTGTCTGTCTGTCTGTCTGTCTGTCTGTCTGTCTGTCTGTCTGTCTGTCTGTCTGTCTGTCTGTCTGTCTGTCTCTGTCTGTCTTTCTGTCTTTCTGTCTGTCTGTCTGTCTGTCTGTCTGTCTCTGTCTGTCTGACTGTCTGTCTGTCTGTCTGTCTGTCTGTCTGTCTGTCTGTCTGTCTGTCTGTCTCTGTCTGTCCGTCTGTCTGTCCGTGTCTGTCTGTCTGTCTGTCTGTCTGTCTGTCTGTCTGTCTGTCTGTCTGTCTGTCTGTCTGTCTGTCTGTCTGTCTGTCTGTCTGTCTGTCTGTCTGTCTGTCTGTCTGTCTGTCGCTTGTCTGTCTGTCTGTGTGTGTCTGTCTGTCTGTGTGTCTGTCTGTGTGTCTGTGTCTGTGTCTGTCTGTCTGTCTGTCTGTCTGTCTGTCTGTCTGTCTGTCTGTCTGTCTGTCTGTCTGTCTGTCTTCTTGTCTGTCTTCTTGTCTGTCTCTCTGTCCGTCTTTCTGACTGTCCGCTTCAGTCAAAGAGAGCTCACTACCCGGCTACTTCCACAGCCGGATGCCTGTCAGTAATGGGATGTGTGGAGTCCTCACTGTCTGAGAGCCTTGTCACACCTCGTGGCGAGAAGGAAGGACCTTAGTGGCGAATCTTGTCGCTAATTGTTGTCGAACAGAACTGCTTGTGCGGCGCGTAGCTGGGTATTGTGTGGGCAGTAGAAGGTGCAATGTAATGCAGTAAGCTGTAAACCAGCGTCAGGTTGAAATGCTCCCAGGCCCCAGGGGGCGGAGCTGGTGCTGGTACATGATAGTTTGCGTTGATTGGCTGACTTAGCTTCTCGTCCTGTGCCAGCCAGTGAGGAACAGACCTAAGACCTGATGAAAAAATGGTGCAAGTGGAAAGAGATCTGAGGTCCATATATAGGTGGTAAGTGGATATTAAAAATCAGTTCCCTTCTCTCTTTTTTTCCGTTTACTTGTTTGAAGTTTTCATCATGACACAAGACGTGCAGTTGAAAAATGTTGCGTACTTGAACTTTCTCTTTGACCTTGTTATTGCTGTTGTGAGCAGCCACTGCTCGTTTAGATGATGATCCTCATTTACGGAAAATAATTATTGTATTAGGCAAAAAAAACAACACTAACACCCCCACCCCCCCCCCCCCACCCCCCCCCACCCCTCGCAAAAAAAGAAGAAAAACAAAAACGGTCACGGTCACAAAAAAGGGTCGGTCGATTGACGACCAAAACATTTTATTTATAAGAAAAGGCCAGATTCAACATAAATCAACATTTCTCTTTACCTGAAAACGATGTTTATACTGCTTAAATAGTGGCTTTTCCGAGTGCTCAGAGGGCAGGGAGGAAGATCCATTACGCAGTTAGTTGTTTACCGTCGGTTTCTTTCTTCCTTTTGTTTCTTTTGCACGATCGAAAAAAGTTCAAGGTCAGCAGGAAAAAAACCCGGATCGGTCGAGTTATCGTAACCATTTTATTTTTGGTTGCCTGATTTCGGCTCATAGGAGAGAAACATCCTCTCCAATGCTCTCTTTAGGTTTCGTGCTGAAAAAAGTTTCAGTTTGGATGGTGGAGAGGAAAACATGCAGTTTAATTTTTAGGTCGCTGTTTTGTGCATGCCCGAAAAGTGTGCCATGGATATTATTCGAGCAGAATATTTTCTTTTTTGAATGCCTTCTCCTCTTTCAGTCTGCATATCTCTTGGAAAAGAATGTATTGACGAAGTTAACTGCTAAAGAGTTCTTCGTCCGAACGTTCACTCTAGCACCTGATGGAAGATGCACCGTCTGCTTGTGTGTTATTTTTCCCCTTCTCACTCGGGTCTTTAGCAAGGTATGTTTGTGTTTGTGTGTGTGTGTGTGTGTGTGTGTGTGTGCGTGTGTGTGTGTGTGTGTGTGTGTGCGTGCGTGTGTGTGTGTGTGTGTGTGTATGTGTGTGTGTGTGTGTTTGTTTGCTATGCGCTATTTCTTTCTGTGATTACCTGTGCATACAAAATGATTATTCTCATTTTCTCTCACTTTCCCAGCGAGTAATGTCACATCTCATTCTCGAGTCATGGAGCCATTTTCCTCTCAACTCTCGACCCAGATGACTCTGTGCGGTGTTGGACAATCCTGGATGCAACCATTAACACCCTTTAATTGCCCAGCGATTAAATATCATTGGGCTGCGTTTCCGTCGGCCTGACGCTTGTTTGACAAGAGATGGAAAAACCCTTGCCGAGAAGAGGCTTGCTGGTAGGGAGGGGAGGCATGGCGATCTGTGTTGACCTTTGCGGAAGAGGTAATTGGTGTCCGTATCGATCTCAGGCTCTTCCTCACCTCTCCTTCGCCCCCAGAGAAGACGACCAGGCAAGGGCCTGACACGAGAGGAAACCAGTGAGGAGTCGACAACCCTTACCTTCACCACAAGGGCTTGCTGTTTTGATGAGAGTTGCCGTCTGCAGATTCACTACTTACGAGGATCGGAGTTGTTGGTTTGGTGCTTTGTTTGTTTTTGTTAGGGCTTTCGTGTGTGGCCATATAAACTTTTTGGTGCTGGAATAGTTCAGAGAGTTTGAAAATGGAAGAATCTGTACCAGTCTTCTTCCGTTCGTTGCATATGGATAATTTAATGACATGTTCTTTTGGGTGTTTTCTGAATTGCTGTTACTTTTACTGCGATGTGTTGTCTGATAGCGGTAAAAGGTGGATGTCGCCTGTCGTTGATTTTCGAAAGAAAGCATAAGACATAGCTATAGATGGACGGACAGAGAGAGAGAGAGAGAGAGAGAGAGAGAGAGAGAGAGAGAGAGAGAGAGAGAGAGAGAGAGAAGAAGAAAGTGAAGTCATGTTCACACAGTTGGAACTAATTGTGACGAGCCACGACAAAACCAGTGCTAAGTCGCGTGGCACTATTTTGCGCTACGACTGAAAAAAGGCAGGGAGGGTCACTTTGGGTGATTTTCACTTTTTGATGAAAATAGATTCTACATGGTTCAAACTATCATGCCAGTAAAGGAAACATTTTGAAGAATTATATTTTGATGGTAAAATAAAGACTTTTGTGTTATGTATTGTTTCAAAAGCTCCCTGTAATTAGCGTTAATTGCCTCATTTTAGCCGCAATAAACACACCTAAACCCTTGCAGAACCCCTTCATGTTATATACCGTTAGAAAGGCCGATCTCTCGGCGTTCCCGCTCTGTGGATGTCGAAGAAAAATAAGGTCAGCTATTTTTGGAAACGGAGTTTGAAATACCGTTGCTAAGGTGTTTAATGTCTGAAGAGAGTAAATCTTCTGAGACCGTTTTTTCAAAATGACCGCTGCTTCAGTACCCAACTTGAAATGCCTGTAACTCCTATTCTAATTAATTCACATTGTTCATTCTTATATCAAAACAAACAGAAATGAATGCAGAATTCAAAAGTATTAAAACCCCATTTTGTCCAAAAATGGACTTAGCACTGGTTTTGTCGTGGCTCGTCACAATTGGTATTTCTGCTTCGAGTCACCACCCTTTTCGTCTGAATCCTCTAGAGGCGGGAAAAGCTAATTAAATTAAACTTTTTTGCCCTTCAGTCCATTTCTAACTCACCAAACCGCCCATCTTCCCTCCACCCCTCACCTCACGTAGTATTGACCAAATAAGTTAGTGGTCCGAGCTAGTGCTCTTGGCACTCTGCACAGACGCCTACACGGCCGGCTTCCTTCACGGCTGAGCGACTCTAGGAGTGGACGTCCCTACCTTCCCTGTGATCTCTCACTTGGGGCCGATGCGGTTTGGCCAGGACGTGTCATCTCGCCATTACTTTGTTGGGCGGTGTACTCAGGTGGAGAAAGGGGGCAGGGAGGGAGGGAAGCGGGACGGGGTAGGGGAGAGACGGGTTTTGGGGGTGGGAATTGGGAGGATAGAAGGGAAGGGATGAAATAGGAACGAGATAAGAAGAGGCTTTAAGTGTGGACAAAAGGTGTCAGATGGGAGGGGGAAGGGGTGAGGCGTGGTGGGTGGGTGGGGGGAGGAATGCTTACCGAGGGAGAAGGCAGTCTGAGAGTTAGGAGAGTGAGGAAAGAGAGAGGGAGGAAGAGAGATAGGGAAAGGTAGGGGCATAGGGTTGGGAAGGGGGCAAGGGTGAGAGGACATCTTAAAGAATGGATTTGGTGGGCAGTGTTGGAACTTTAGGAAGACCGAGTGATTTGAAAGAAAAGATGGGCCAGCGAAGGGAAGGGCAAAAGTCCGCGGTGGGTGAGAGGAAGGAATTTTTGGCTGGGGTACAGGGGGGAAAGCATGGGGATGAGATGGTGAGGGGAAGAGGGGGAGCACTGTCTGGGATGGGGTGTGGGATGTTGGATGTTCTAGGAGCACCCGTGCGATGTCGCGCTCCTCCCTGAGGGACAGGGAGCAGGCAGCTCTAATTAATGGTTAGTGGGGAAGTCTCGGCACCGTCTTTCTAGGAGTCTTGAAGGACCGACTGGCATCGACCCTGACTGACTGCCTGTCTGAGGCCCCTGGCACCTAGTCCTGGCTGCCTGGTCGCAACCTCCACCCTCTCCTTCCCTCAGTCTCAGACTCTTTGTCTTTGCCTTCTCTCCTCTTACTTACTGTTCCCACACTTCTTTCTTCTTCTCTTCGTCCCATACTCACCTCACATCTGCGTTCTTTTACCGCCTTCCTCCATCCCCACCCCATCCCCACCCCATCCCCACCCCATTCCCCCTTTATGTTCTCAACTCCCCTCTACTTTCTTCTCATTTCTCCTCTCCTTCACATTCTCTCTCTCTCTCTCTCTCTCTCTCTCTCTCTCTCTCTCTCTCTCTCTCTCTCTCTCTCTCTCTCTCTCTCTCTCTCTTTCTCTCTCTCATTCTCCCTTTGTATTATCAGCTCTCACCCACCCCCTTATCTTTCTTTCGTTTTCTTCTCTCCTCTTGCGCTTTTTCGCCTTTTGCCTTTCCCACACTCCCTTCCCTGTCTCCCTCCGTCGCCCCTCCTCCAAACGAACCTGTATTGGAGATGTAACTGTATTGAACGGTTCATGTGTTTATACCTCAATGGCTTCATTTTGAATGTGCCCGATTGTGCGTTGGTTTTTGCAACGACTCGTGTAAACGGACGTCTGTTTTTGAACGCCATGTGAAGATGATTAATCCCTCTGCCTTTTCCAACAGCAGCTTCAATTGATCTCTGCCATTCTCTTAGATTGTTAGAATGCTTGTTTCTCACCAGGTTTCATTAGCGCACTCTGTTCATTTGACGCCTCCCGTGTGACTTCCGTGCTGCAACTGCGTGAGAAAGACGTGGTGTCCATGCATGCTTGACAACCATTAGATCGTGGCCAGTCCTTCAC
>JAWQFJ010025820.1:0-10000 GCA_034096865.1 Theodoxus fluviatilis | reverse complement strand
GACCGCTCTTTGGCTGCGGGCTCCATCACACCAGACTGACCCTTGACCTCTGTGGCCCTGCCATGCAGTCCTGCTGCTTGAGCTCCTCTTCCAATCCGCAGCACTCACCAAGAAATGATGTTCCTCGCAGCTGGAGGTCTCTGTCACCTCTGTGGTGGGTTTTGTTGGTGTGGTGACGATTAAAGAGATTGCGAGAGTTGTTGCCACCTCTGTCCTTGTTTCCTTCTGTGGATTTTGGAGTAATGACTGACCCACCACTTCTCCTTGTACGTTTCGTTAAAGGCGAATTGCCAGGGGCATCGAGGCGACTTGCCTTTACTTTGACCTGCAGTACTGATTTTTTTTTCAGTGATCTTTACCGTGTAAAGCTTTGTAGGCCATACAATTTCACTCGTTCATTCTGTTCACAGTTTTCTTACTACTGCGTTAAGGCTTTGGGCATCCTTTCCCTGACCCCTGATTGTCCATCCCGTCTCAAGTCTAGCTTAGTAATGTTACGAGTTAACTGCAGCGGTTGACTCGATTGATTAGAAGAGAAATGACTTCATTTACAGGCATGCTTCTCATTTGCCTGGATTATCATCGCCTTTGTGAAAGACGATAGCTCTGCTATTTCCTATGTGGCCTCCCATCATCAATGAATGAGCAGATCAGCAGGTCTTATTCATTGTCAGGGCACGCATGCTAGATAGGTGGCCTCTGCCACTAAAGAGCCGCAAAAGACAGCTACGGCTGCCTCAGTGTGTGGAGGAAATCATTACTGCTTAGAAGAGTCTGGTCACTTACGTGGCATAGACCCATTCGACACTAGCCGACGGCACGCAAGCGTTGCTTGCGGCTGGCTTCCCGAGTGCAACTGGGGCAGACCCCGAAAGGACAAACAGCAGAGCATTCCAGCTTACAGTGGAGCTGTCGAGGCTTGTCAGGCTGTGTACTATTGCTAGTATTAAGCTTTGGATGCAGCTTTTGTGATGTCGAGCTTTGGTGGTCGAGGCAATGGTCGCATCGCTGTTGAATTGGGGTGAACAGGTGCCATATTTGATGTTGTGTATATCGTGGAGTGGCGCACTTCAGCTGGTTGCTTAATTCACTTTGATTCTTCAAAGCCAGGAGTGAAAGGTAAATTATTAAACTTTATTGGATGGGGAAAGAGGGAATATAGATATGAAAATAACCGAAATGCATTCGGGAGGATTTTGTTTTTGCTGGTTTAATGAGAGTTGCTCGATAATCCATTATCACCACCAACAAAGGCAGCGTGCATGGAAAAAAGCCGAGACCTTTTGTAGTTTCCACGACGATTGCCTGGGACGCCAATTCTTGCGCTTCGGCAAGCTTTCTCGTCAGAAACTCTTGGAAGTTCCTTTTCAAATGCTCTCTCTCTCTCTCTCTTTCTCGCTCTCTCTCTCTCTCTCTCTCTGTGTATCTCCCTCCATCCCTTTCTCACTTCCCCTGTCTCCCCCCTTCACGTCACCGATGGGGACGTAGCCGCTACTCAGTACCACAGCATGAGGCGCCAGTCTCATCAGCTCCGTGGGAACGGGCCCTGCTCTGCCAGGATCGATTGATGAACGCCGTTAGAGAAAGGCTCTGATGCCGTGCCCCTGACATCGAAGAGGGCGGCGAAGAGGACGGCGGCCTGCTGGCTCGCTGGCCGTCGGCTGCCGACGAGGGCCAATTTACCACGGCTAGACTGCTGGCCGAGAAGGCCAATTCAAGACCCAGCTCAAAAGCTGCCAAAGTCCCCACTTGAAAGTGAAGTTTGCTTACAAACCTTCTCATGTCCACAGACGTGAATACCAGAGCTGGGATTTTTTTTCTCCGACGAGGGTCTATTTGGAGAAACTGAACCGCGCAGTGTAATGTCCCTTAGATGGATTGCATGTCGGATTTCTAGGTGTGGCTGAAAAAGGGAGAGATGAACTCGATTTTTTTATCCTTTTTTAAAACATTTTTTCTCACGGGAAAGCAAGAGTCTTTGCCGCACAGCCTCGTGCTGAGGAAGCCGAAACGGTCGATGGAGGCCTGTTTATTAGATGCAGGTCTTGTATGGGTGTTTGGAACCAAGCCTGACGTGTGTGTGTGTGTGTGTGTGTGTGTGTGTGCTCGTTATATTGTGTGTGTGTGTTTTATGCTTGTGTAGGTATGTGTGTGTATGTGTGTGTATATGGATTGTGTGTGTTTGTTTCTATGCGTGTGTATGTTTATGTATGTGTTTATGTAGGTATGTGTGTGTATGTGTGTATATACACGTATATGGATTTTGTGTGTTCGTGTCTATGCGTGTGTTTTTGTGTCTGTGTGTATGAGTGTGAACAAACAAGTTTGTACCGAACGTTTCATCGCAAAAACATGATGTGTTAGTTCTATTATTACATGTACGTATACAACAATCAGCAACTAACTATGGACTGACATTTAAGAATAATCTTGGGTCAGGGTGCCCTATCCTAAGGAGGCTAGATGAGTAAAGCCCATCCTGTAAACATCCAAATTGAAGTAGGCCAACACAAAGTAGTCCTAAGGACAGCGTAATATACCAACAACTTTTGTCGTTGTCAGCTATTTGTCTAGCCTCGCGAAACATCTTTGCCGACCTCTGATATCAGAGGAGAGGCGCTTACAGGAAACTGGGTCGACCAGACCACAGCGCTCACGTGTTTCAAAGGAAGTGCATTCACATACCACTGTGTTAACTTTTCGAGCCTCAGCTTTCCAAAAAAACTCTACGTGTCTCTTGAACGAGTTTTGATGTGGATATCGGCGAGACACGCGTTGGATATACATGTAGAGGTTGCCTGCAGGTGTGGGAAGGAACTGACGTGCGATTTCGCTGACGTCAATTTTGAGGGACATGGACGATATTTTGGGGGGATTCAGTTTCTGTTCGTCAGTTCTTACTGATTCTAGTCGATATTTTGGTATGATGGATCTTGACGCTCTGCTAGCAGCAGTGGCAGTTGAGATGTTTTGAGAAGAAATCAACCACACGTCATCTGTATATAACATTGGGAAAATAATTGGCACGATGATCAAGCAATTGTATCGCAAAGAGAAGTCGACGGTGTACGAATGAAGCAGTTGTTCGTTCGTCTTCAGCCACAATGAAGGCTGCTCTCTCTCTCTCCCCCTTTCTGATCCTATCGTTGTGTCCGCATCGTTGCCTCTCTCAGCTGGCCAGCCAGCCTGTCTGTGTGTACGTCTGTCTGTGCATGTGTGTCTTTATGAATGAATCGATGAAGGTGTACGGTCTATCAACCTTTCTAGGCTATGTAAGACCAGGAAGACGCAGTGGTCTAAACTTAAATTCCAAACCACAGAGCGATATGTGTCTGTCTCTGAGTGCCAAGTACACGTCTGTCCGTCCATCTTTCTCATATTTAAACACGCACAGAGAGAGAGAGAGAGAGAGAGAGAGAGAGAGAGAGAGAGAGAAGGGGTGGTGGTGGAAGGGGGAGGGGGACGAGGAGGAAGGGGGCAAGCCACAGACCCTCCACCACAACCTGCTTGGTACTGTTACATAAACGATGCTCTTTAAACGCGTTTCTTCATTTGCCCACCAAAACCCAGTTTGACATTAATCAATTTACGACGTACACAATGCAGGGAACAACCCACGGAATTGTCCACGTTGTCTCGCCCAGATCTCAGTCGGATCCGGCTTGATGCCTCCACTCACCTGCATGATTCTGCCTAATTGACGATGAACCCCGATCCCCTCCGATGCTGCCTTTCACAGTTCACGAGGCGGAAGAGCTGCAGATTCAGCCAGGAACGTGTCCGGACAGGACATCGGCTGTGGAGAGGTGGAAGCCGCCCTGCCGGATGCTGGAGGCGGATGTTGGGGAAGAGGCTCGCTCTCTGATTCGCTCCACTCTGGCCGTCGTTTTGGCTAATGCTTGCTTGGCTTGACGGCTTGTTGGAAAAGCCCCTTGCAGTCTAGTAAGAACCACTTTGGGCCTGGCCGCTTCCTCGTGTATCGGCGCCTGGAGTGGCCGGGTACACCGACTGGGATGTGAGCAGGAGTGTTTTTGTGTTTGGGTTCATTCCTGAAATCCTTGAGACGAATAGAAGGTTTTCGTCAATTGCCTGTATGTTTTAAGTTGATGGGAGAGGACCTACTTGGAATCGAGTATGTATAGTTAATTTGGACTGCTGACTGCTGTTGTTATGTGATGGTAGTCTTAATTAATGAGTGTCGAAGTGTATTTTCCAGGCAGTCTTGTTACTTCTGGATCATATTCCTTGTTAAGTCTCCTTCTGTAAATCGAGTTGAATCGAGTCCCTTTCTTTCATTGTGTAGATCCTTGATTTCATGTCATTCAGTGTTTAGACGGTATCTCTTCCTTGGCTTACCTCTAACAAAGATCCTCTCTCCAAATTTTCGGGGGCTTTACAACGTTCTTCTGCGAAGAAGCACCGTTATGTCGGAGCACGGTACTTACACAGAAAAAGATACGGTGCTCTTCACATAACTTGACGTTAATAGCAAGCAGGAAAGTTCGCTGTCTGCTTTAGACGAACGAGAAGGTTGCAGCCTCCGTGAGGGAAGACATGAATTACAGGTGTCACTAATCGCAAGCCAGGGATTGTCCGCGTGGCTGTTTTGAGCGGGAGTTGCCAAAATGAGCGTGCCCCCTTGCCCAAAATAGCGGCTCACAAGCAGCGTTGCGCAGACTAGTATCAAACCGCGGAGAGAGAGGCCGTGTTTATCGGACATGGTGTTTGCTCAAGATTTGACTGTCTGACACGCGGACTCTGTCAGATCTTGCCCCATCACGAGCACCATATCCGGTCGTCAACATTTCTGAGATTGTTTTCCTCGTGGAACGCTTGTGATAAAATTCATCCGCGATTGCATGGAGGAGATTGTTTTGTTGTGTTGGTTTTATCTCGCTTGTTTTTTTGTTGTTGTTTATTTTGCAGTGACGCAAGCGTTCGTGGTTTCGTTTAGTCAGTGCAGAGTTAATTTGGGACGTTGTCGTTTATTGGACTTGGAATATCGAGGGGGTGTCATATCGGTTGTAGTGACTTGCAAACACCTGACTGAACCGGATGACATCTGCCCATCCCGGCCCACAACCCCTACACCCCTTCCCCTCCCCTCCCCCCATCCTTTAACTGTCTCGCCTCCAATTTCTTCCCTGGCAACAAAATAAAATAACGTCATAGTCTACGTATAATGTGTAAGGAATACCCACGTGCCGCTACAAACCATGTTACGGCTGGCGATGATCTGTCAAGTTCCGTCACGAAGTGGTCGCCCAGCGGAATCATCCGGTGCAAGTCACGTGGTGTTATCGCGTACTCCATGGGTTTCTGATAGTAGTCAGTGTGTTATGCATTGTCGTAGTCGGCAAAACATGCGTGCTGTAATATGAATTGAAAATTGTAACTGACTGCATAATCCTGATACATGTCTTGTGTCAACTTGCTTTGAGTATGTGATGATGGTGATGAATAATGGAGGTTTTCGGCCTATAAGCTGTGGAGAGAACGTAAGGGCATTGAGTACAAAGTCACTGAAGCTGGCCATATCTCGATTCCCATAGTTATGTTTTCTTTACGAATCGCGTAAAGACACTGGAAGGGTCTATTCGTACTCTCAAATCACATGGGGGTCTGAATTTGGGAAGTCGGTATCCTGCAAGATTTCAGACACTCAAGTGACGTTATCATACTTGAAAGTAGGACTTCGGCTTTGGACACCATGACTGTGCTTGGATGAGCAATTCCCACAACAACAGGAAACACACTTCTGGCTCTTGTGAAAGACTGAGAATCCATTGAACAAAAACGTTCCACTTTGCTTGGGGTGTCGGCAGCTCTCCATGTTGCCTTCGTCATCTGAAAGTGACAAATGTTGTAGGCCATACACTTACATACTGATGGAGTGAGCTTGCATTCTCTCCCGGCTTGACGATCTTTTGTAACAGCTGTACACCGGAGAATGAGGTGTAATAAAGTCCGGGCCTGAGCCATAAACATTGCCAGCTCACTTCTAGCTCAGTGGGCGACACACCCTTTGGGGGTCCATGTTCATAATCAAGATCCTGAAAAAACCTGAAGTGTTCAGTGTACAGATGCCAGGAAACCTGCCTCATTCAGTACTTTCTTTTTGTGAAAGGCTCTGATAATCGAAGCATGTTGGCTTCGCTAGCAAAACGCGGGGGAAATTTGCTCGAGATGAGAGAACTAGGCAGGACGGTATGGTGCGTTTTTAACCTGATTGTCTTCTAAATCTGTGTGATATGGAAATTCACATGCCTCAAGTTTGTTATACCACGGTACAGTGGTTAAAATGCTCATCGGCAGTCGCATATGGCCATCGGATGCCACATTCAAAGCTGACGATCTCTAGATTTACATTCTTGGCAGGATGTTCAACTCACTTTGCCTCGACTCACCCTGGGGAAATATGTGCGTCTGCCAGGTCAGTAAGGCGCACGGGACAATGATTAACCCATGAAGCGGCGGCCTCGAGCCAAGACCAGCGATAGGTTAAAGCACACCCAAGCGAGTGAGATGGAGATGGTACCTAGACTGCCCGTGTCTCTTATTGAACGTTCGTGTCAGGTGCCAACATATGATCATTCCCGTGGCCCAGAGAGCAGGAGTGTAGAACGTCAATCATTTTCAGACCCAGATATGTACGAATGGTCGTGACACCGTTACCCTCTCCTTGATTGTCTTGCGGTGTTCAATGCTACTAGGCTCAACCGCCAAGCGGTGTACTCGGAGTGATTCCATCTCTATCCATCTTAATACGCGCTGCAATCTCATGCATTATGTAAGCGTTGTAAATGAGAACGCGATCTGTGGCTGTCGACGCCAGATGGGTCGAGACACGCCCATAGCCGCTTCCACGAGGGGGGTGAGAGGAGTTGAGCTACTTGGTACAGCCTGATACGCAGTATTGATCCAAGCGCTCGCGATTTGTTTTTATAGATGTCTCTGTAGCGTGATGCATGTTGAGGGTGAGGAGTCGGAAATAACCTAGAAGTGGTCTTCTCTACCTACCGTTCTTAGCCGACATTTATTTATATCCTGTGATGTGTAACACCACATCGGGCAATACAACACAACACGAAATGATACAATACCGCACAACACAACACAACGCAATGCCACTCAGCGCAATACAGCGAAACACAGCATAACGCAACGAAGTACGATTCACCAACACAGCAACACACAGCACGCACGATGAGATGAGGCAGCTTACACTAAAGCACAGCAGAGCACAATTAAGCAAAATACAGGAGGGCCGGGTCGAGTCGAGTGGTTGACAGTACATGTAGTATGTAGTCTAAAACAGTCCAGCAGAGGACAGGAGATGGGAGTACAGTGCAGTGTAATGAAGAACAGAACATGGCAATATACTCAATGCAGTGTAACAAAGAACAGAACATGGCAGTATACTCTATGCAGTGAAACAAAGAACAGAACATGGCAGTATACTCTATGCAGTGTAACAAAGAACAGAACATGGCGATATACTCTATGCAGTGTAACAAAGAACAGAACATGGCAGTATACTCTATGCAGTGTAACAAATAACAGAACATGGCAGTATACTCTATGCAGTGTAACAAAGGACAGAGCATGACAATATACTCAATGCAGTGTAGCAAAGGACAGAACATGGCAGTATACTCACTGCAGTGTAACAAAGGACAGAGCATGACAATATACTCAATGCAGTGTAGCAAAGGACAGAATATGGCAATATACTCACTGCAGTGTAACAAAGGACAGAGCATGACAATATACTCAATGCAGTGTAACAAAGGACAGAACATGGCAGTATACTCTATGCATTGCAACAAAGGACAGAACATGGCAGTATACTCACTGCAGTGTAACAAAGAACAGAACATGGCAGTATACTCAATGCAGTGTAACAAAGGACAGAGCATGACAATATACTCAATGCAGTGTAACAAAGAACAGAACATGGCAGTATACTCAATGCAGTGTAACAAAGGACAGAGCATGACAATATACTCAATGCAGTGTAACAAAGAACAGAACATGGCAGTATACTCAATGCAGTGTAACAAAGGACAGAACATGCCAATATACTCAATGCAGTTTAACAAAGGACAGAAGATGGCAATATACTCAATGCAGTGTAACAGACGACAGAACATGGCAGTATACTCACTGCAGTGTAACAGAGGACAGAACATGGCAGTATACTCACTGCAGTGTAACTAAGGACAGAACATGCCAATATACTCAATGCAGTTTAACAAAGGACAGAACATGGCAATATACTCAATGCAGTGTAACAGAGGACAGAACATGGCAGTATACTCACTGCAGTGTAACAGAGGACAGAACATGGCAGTATACTCACTGCAGTGTAACAAAGGACAGAACATGGCAGTATACTCACTGCAGTGTAACAAAGGACAGAACATGGCAGTACACTCTATGCAGTTTAACAAAGAACAGAACATGGCAGTATACTCACTGCAGTGTAACACAGGACAGAACATGGCAGTATACTCAATGCAGTGTAACAAAGGACAGAACATGGCAGTATACTCAATGCAGTGTAACACAGAACAGAACATGGCAATATACTCAATGCAGTGTAACACAGAACAGAACATGGCAGTATACTCAATGCAGTGTAACAAAGGACAGAACATGGCAATATACTCAATGCAGTGTAACAGAGGACAGAACATGGCAGTATACTCAATGCAGTTTAACAAAGGACAGAACATGGCGGTATACTCACTGCAGTGTAACAAAGAACAGAACATGGCAGTATACTCAGTGCAGTGTAACAAAGGACAGAACATGGCAGTATATTCAATGCAGTTTAACAAAGAACAGAACATGGCGGTATACTCACTGCAGTGTAACAAAGAACAGAACATGGCAGTATACTCAGTGCAGTGTAACAAAGGACAGAACATGGCGGTATACTCACTGCAGTGTAACAAAGAACAGAACATGGCAGTATACTCAGTGCAGTGTAACAAAGGACAGAACATGGCAGTATACTCACTGCAGTGTAACAAAGAACAGAACATGGCAGTATTCTCAATGCAGAGAAACAAAGGACATAACATGGCAGTATACTCTATGCAGTGTAACAAACGACAGAACATGACTATTCTCAATGCAGTGTAAGAAAGGACAGAACATAGCAGTATACTCAATGCAGAGAAACAGAGGACAGAACATGACAGTATACTCAATGCAGTGTAACAAAGGACAGAACATGGTAGTATACTCTATGCAGTGTAACAAAGGACAGAACATGGCAGTATATTCAATGCAGTGTAACAAAGGACAAAACATGGCAGTATACTCAATGCAGTGTAACAGAGGACAGAACATGGCAGTATACTCAATGCAGTGTAGCAAAGGACATAACATGGCAGTATACTCACTGCAGTGTAACAAAGGACAGAGCATGATAATATACTCAATGCAGTGTAACAGAGGACAGAACATGGCAGTATACTCAATGCAGTGTAACAAATGACAGAACATGACAGTATACTCAATGCAGTGTAACAGAGGACAGAACATGGCAGTATACTCAATGCAGTGTAACAGAGGACAGAACATGACAATATACTCAATGCAGTGTAACAAAGGACAGAACATGGCAGTATACTCAATGCAGTGTAACAAAGGACAGAACATGGCAGTATACTCAATGCAGTGTAACAAAGGACAGAACATGGCAGTATACTCAATGCAGTTTATCAAAGGACAGAACATGGCGGTATACTCACTGCAGTGTAACAAAGGACAGAACACGGCAGTATAATCAATGCAGTGTAACAAAGGACAGAACATGGCAGTATACTCAATGCAGTTTATCAAAGGACAGAACATGTATGTATGTATGTATTTTGGCTCTTATATAGCGCCAATCTCACACCCAAAGGCATACTCAAGGCGCTCAACACGTTCACCCTTTGAATAAAAGAGTTTTTAGCTTTGACTTGAAAGTCTGTATTGAAGGAGA
>JAWQFJ010025819.1:0-21542 GCA_034096865.1 Theodoxus fluviatilis | reverse complement strand
CCATACGGAGCGCTGCGCCTCGCCCCAGGAAGGGTGGAGGAAGGGTGAGACAGAAAACAGAGGGGAGAAAACAGGTGGAGAGAAGAGAGTCGCTCCGGGTGTATGATTCGGGATTTCGGCTCCATGGTCTTGTGCGAGTGGACCCGCTGGGAAGCTGTATGTCGAACATTGGTGGGAACCTGTCAGCGCTTGGAAGAATGGGGTTTTCTGGGGACATGGAAGCGGATTTGGGATCACCCCCCCCCCCCCTCCACGCCCCTCCCTAGTGTGCAAAGCGAGCACAACGACTTTCGGCGTGTTCTACAGGCAGGCTGACAAGCCATAGTAAATTAGTGGGGGTAACGGGTGGAAAGCGAAAAAGAATCAATCCGAAGAAAGGCTGATTTGCGTTGATACGGGTCTCCCTGTCTTTCGGGGCGAGAAACGCCGGCCGTTAACAATGACACCAGGAATGGAGATGGCTTGGAACTGATTACGGTCTCCTCACCGTACCACTACCATAGAACACCTTAGTGGTAGCGATCGCTTTCAAAGGTGCAGGCGTGATTTACTCCTCCTTAGGAATTGACTCAGGCGAGCTTTTCTCACGCTGCCAAGAGATGGGGTGTGGTTTCTGTGCCTGCACAACAAACACCAGCCACCCAACCATCTGATCGCAGAACCGTAGCAGTAGCAAAAGGGAAAGAAATGCAGAAATTGAAACCTCCGTCAATTTGCAAATGACATGTGCCGATGCCGTCCTCATTTAAAAGGCGCTGTATTTATCGGCACCGACAATAATAGCAATGCAATCTTCGTCCGTGCGAGAGGGGTGAATCGGATCATGATGCAGGGCTAATAGAGAATATACCCCCGCGGAGTTTTTGTCAGACTCGACTGCAGCGTCTATATTAACGTGTAGTGACGTATGTTAGCAAACTGGTTCTGCTCTCTCTCTCTCTCTCTCTCTCTCTCTCTCTCTCTCTCTCTCTCTCTCTCTCTCTCTTTCTTTCTCTCTCTCTTCCAGGAATGCGTACTGCGTTAGCGCGCGCGCGTGTGTGTGTGTTGTGAGAGAGAGAAAGAGAGAAAGAGAGAGAGAGAGAGAGAGAGAGAGAGAGAGAGAGAGAGAGAGAGAGAGAGAGAAGCGTGTGTGCGTGCGTGTGTGTGTGTGTGTGTGTGTGTGAGAGAGAGAGAGAGAGAGAGAGACAGAGAGAGAGACAGAGAGACAGAGAGACAGAGAGAGAGAGAGAGAGGGGGGGGGGGGGGAGTGAGAGATTTACTGGTACAAGTAATCGATAGTCCAGTCTTATCCAGCACTAAAAAGGTCGTTCCGCATGAAGAAACTGCTCTAATTAACGACACGTACTGACACTCCCAGTACTGCACCATCCCACGCAAGGACCAGGCGGAGAAGCAGTCAAGCGATGACGAAAATCTTCATCAACAAAACATCACCACGTGTGTGGCATAGTGTGTGTGTGTGTGTGTGGGCGTGCTGGGTAATCTCTCAATCCCCACGCTAACGATCTGGTCAATCCATCCATTAAAAAGTGATCTCAAGTCGCCGTGGGCAGACTGCTGCTGCCTGTCTCGGGAAGTTTTGCCTTGACCACTCACTTCCTGCCCGTCCTCTTTCCTTCCTCCCTCCTACCTGGCGGGTGATTAATTTTGTCCATGATCCACTCAGACGTAACCCAGTTTGAGGATGCAGAGAACTCAACGTGAGAAGCTGTCTGGCTTCCCATCCTGTGCTATGAGGTGGAAGGGTTAGGCTGGGGACAAGGCTGGGGAGAGGTGTGTACTCTCGCCCTACCCACCGAAACCTTCAATGAACTACACGCTGCCCAGAGGCTCTCTCGCGTCCAGTCAGCTTCCACCTTCCCGTCTTCCAATTATAGTAATTTTGCTGTGGGAGCCAGACGGCTCCAGCTGGGAAGTTGGCCTCGCCCAAATTCTCGCTTTCTTTTCTCGACGTTGGAGCGGCCCTCTCTATTATCTTTCTCTAAGACGAAAGGCTGGCTGTCTTTGTAGAAATCCAGTGTTTACGGGAAGATTTGATAAATTGCCGGGGACAGCTGTGATCGTCCCGTCATCGCTGTGGTCATTTCAAATCATTGTTGTCATCAATCACCATTCCCCCCAACCGTCCTCTCCCCCTCCCTCCCCAACACGATGCGTGGGTAGCGGAGACATCAGAAGCGGCCATTCAGGTCAGTCACAATATTTTTGAACTCTGCATATTTATAAGACTTGAGATTGTTATAGGATAGAGTACATAAACCGGTGTGAGTGTGTGCATTTGGAGCCGCCACCACTGCATAGTTCAAGGCAGGCTCTTTGAAAACCGCCTCCCGTGATCGCAGTGCTGGAGGGGGCTCGAGGCCACAGCCGTGCCAGGGCGGGACGAGACCAGGGAGGGAGGGAAGCAGGCACGCAGGCTCCAGTCCTCACGAGCAGGCTGTCTCTCACGACCCGACCCTCGTCCAACACCTCCCTACCTCACGCGTCCACTTTGCTTACACTGAAGAAATCTACTTCGCGCCTCCTCCTGACGCTGTCATTTTTCTTTTCCTAACGCCATCTGGTTAGTAGCTTCGTGCCGTGAACCTCTCACACCTTTTTTTCCATTTCTGATTCAATTATGTATGTTATAGTTGGTTTTGTTGTTAATATTCTACATGCCCCCAAGGGTAATGAATAAATTGTGCCTTGCCTTTATGGGCCTGGCACCCAAACAAAAAACAAACAAAACTCACAGCCTTCCTTCCTCGTCCTGTCTGCGAGTACACATCTTCCTTGTATCCCATCTCTGTACCAGTTTTCCCCATCTTCCCCAGTCCAGTCTCCTAAGCGCCTCCACTCACCCACCTTTCTCCCACCCCCACTTCCCCATCTCCCCACCCCCATCTGCTTCAAAGTGGCCTTCATCCTAAATGGCTCTCTCTAGGGGGTAAGCATAATGAGGGAAGAATAAGCAGTGTCTCTTAGATGCCTTCACTAAGAAGTTTGTCACGCACCATTACAACACTCACGGTGCCAATGTTTGAAGAGGCTCCAGTTCAGATAGGAACTGCGATTCGTTACTTATACTGGCGCCGCTCATTCTTTAGAGTCAGCTCAGTTAGACAGATCCATAAATAGAAAGTGCATATTAACAACTTGTGAGGCGGTTCCATAGTTTACTTGTACATGTCGACAAAGCTCACTTCTCTTCACTTCCCTTTTTTATCACGCCCCTCTACTTCGGTCCCGAACTCCGAGTTGTCCGGCCCATTCCATTGTGGTCGCTGTCCCCAGCAGACCCGCATTGAGATTGTCCTGTGCGTGCGTGTAGACGGGGATCAAGGACCCCTGGCGTTTGCTGGGACCCGCTGACCTGTCTTGCCCACAGCCGCTGGGCCCGGATTCCTCCCCAGACACGTCCCGCCGTGCGAGCTGTGTGTCATCCCGTAGAGGATACAGTCGTCTTTTTTTTGGTCTGTGTATCGCCTGAGTCTTCTTCCAGAGGTTTCTCTCCAAGGGCAACCTGTCACAATACATCCCCACTGTGTCCGCTGTTTTTCGACAAAACCAACCCCCATCCACCTTTCCCTATTCCCATGCCCCCCCCCCCTTCCCATCCCTCTGTTATTATAACGCATGCGCCATCGCGTGCACACGCTAATTCATGCATGCATGCTTGATCGTATGGGCAAGACACCTACAAGCGCACGCTCGCGCCGATTCAAAACAGCATTTGTATTAGAGACAGCATCGGAAGTTCCAGCATACAGTCGAAGCTGCCTGATATCCCCCTCTCGTCATTTCGCATGTTGTGGCGCTCGCGCTATGGGGACCTGCACTGGTAATCAACTACATTATGCAACAATATCAATGACACATGAAACAATCCGTCCAGAAAGCGCAGAATCGAAGTAATATAGACATGCACACCTGACGCTTACCCTAAGTGAGCCTCCAGCTGTCAGACATCGGAATTTCACCACAGCATCGGGATACATTGGACAGAGCCAGGGCACTAATCACCGGTCTGTGTGCAAGTGATCCCCGACAGCCGATCAGTCCCGCCTCTCCACGCACTGGGACAAGTTGACAGATGCCGACTGGGTGATCTCATTGCACATGGGTGCGTCACGCTGCAGGAATGCACACATGCACTCGCATGCACCCATCTGCGGCGACACTTGCTCCAATGACCCCTTCATCCTGGATGTGGGATGCAGTAAAGCGAGCATTCTTAGCGTGCTCCGAGCAAACGCACGTGTCGTAACGTGGGGTCATTGGAGACCCTCACAAACTCTTGGCTTTTCGTCACACACTGACAGGGCACGAGCTACTGACGACCTAGACGCAGCTGGCAGGAGTCGTGTTAGCAATTCAGATGCCGATGGAAATCAGCCAGAATGATATCAGTTCGTGTGGGGATACCATGTGCAGCGAGGACTCTACACGAATACTTCATGTTCCACGAAGGACGAACATATACAGGCAGATAGAAATATACGGATTCATTGATAACAGAGCGACTTTCTAAACTGAAGCTTTCATTCGCCAGGGATTGTAATGTAAACATATAGATTTCTACCTCATACACCATTCAAACTTAACACTCCGATTTTGAGCGGATGGGGGAGGCGAGACGATTCGCATATGCAGCAAAGCAGCCATTGAATTACCAGCACTAGTTTCACTTTCGCGTCATTCAGTGTCAACCTAAGCAAAAATGCAAAAAACCTTGGTCAACAAAATCTCGTCACTTTGTCAACAAGGTGACCACATATTGGGGTGTTTATTACAGGTAAGCATGATTGTAGATTGCTGTCGACTCCAAATGTCACTAATAATGAATTCTATTCATTTTCCACTCAGCGTATTAAAGTGTTCTGCTATTTCAAGATCGCAGGACACAAATACGCACGCGTTATATAACGAGAACGACTTCGACGAGTAATGTGAAAAGGATTTCTCGGCAGCTCCGTTCAATTGCTCTCTGGAGACGACATAAAACGGGACGGCGTCTCAACAGGAGCGGTCTGCGGATAAAGGCGGAACTGAATGGAGGTACGTTAGAGCTATCAAGCCGTCCGCTTTAGGTGGGCGCCGATTTTAGGTTAAACATCCAGTCAGTGCAAATGAAAGTGATTTCCCTCCCACCAAGAATAACGATGGCCTATTAGGTATCTAGAGATGAATCAGCTCTCAACGACAGATATTGCCTTCATGAAAACTAACACTCTCCTTGTTGCCGGGCAAACCAATTCCAAACAAGAAGTTCCCTGATATTCGTGTGGACACCGATGTAAATCCACGAGGAAAGCCACCGTTTCATAAAGACATACACCAGAATGCCATTTTCCAAGAAAGTAATTCCTTGACAGTAGAGCATTCGAGTCGGATTTTTGTCATACGTACTAAGCAAATCATTGCATTACATGTGCAATGGATGTTAGTATAATAAAATTTCTTTAAAGTAAGACGCATGCTATCGTTGGCCGCTTACATGTGACAGACACTTCCGTGATGAATAAAACGTTAGATATTTGAGAACATCTTCCATTGTAATTCGTCAGAGACAAAACACAACATGACGCAGTTCCTTACGACAGCCGATGAACCATGCCAGATGACCTGGATCACAATAGGATAGTGTGACAAAGCATGTACAGAGAACGCCTACGTCGAACAGATTAAGACCATATCATTGCCTCCTCACGTCAAAGCCATTAAACTGTGACGTCCCACTGCTGTAAGATGGCCAGGCTGCCAGAGATGCATTCGCCCCCAGGAGCATTTGGGACAAGCAAACCCTCTGGAAGTCTTGGTGTCAGCTGTTCATGGTCATGGATCCCATGAAAAGCAAAGCCTTCACCCGGTCCCCTCCATTTTATAACAGTGGCCCGTAGGCAGACTCGGCACTGTTCGATTGTGCAGCGGCCGTCTCGGTCAAAAGCCAACGTTTTAGCACGTACTTGCTTTGCCGACGCGTGTCGGGTGTCATGTTAGCACCCGTGCAGCCCGTGTTCCACATGCGGCGTCAAGCGTGATCTCCGTATATCTACATGTATGCGCACGTCTGCCCCAGCTCGACTGCTTCCGTAGCGCTGCACTGTATGAGGAACGATAGCAGTAAATCATATCCCTGTACTACAGGTACCACACGGAGACGGCGCGGCCGCCAGTAAATACACGTGCAAGATGCGGTTACGGTTCCTAGACTAGGAAAAACTTCGGAAAATCCAACACCCCCAGGCCTTTTTGAAGAATTAGTGGCATCCACGTGATTCTTATGGATTTGGGTATGCTGAATCCATTTCTGGTGGATGCCAAAGCCAAAAGTGCCTATTTTCGTTACTATTCAACGGTTTCCAAGATGGCCGCCAGGACATCAAAAACCCTGCAATTCTCAAACAAATGCTTATATCTTCCTTGTTTTAGGAGCTATTCTAATACATTTTGGCATGTTGGTAGACAACTGATCGACAATTATTTTCACGTCGTGGTTAATGACCTTGACTCTGAAATAGGCCAAACTAAACACTGAAACTTGTTGACACTATCAAATAAGTGTTTGACATTATAAATATGTATACATTGAGCACCCTTCTGAAAAGGTCAAGGTCATTTTGACCTCATAATTCAAATGAAAGCATAAGAGAATTCGCTCAAGGTTTGTAGTGGCCCATATGTTGCTAATACTGGATATCTGAAGCTCTTAATAACTTTCAGCAGAGTTTTAGATCTTTGCTGTACAATTTCCAAGGTCAAAGATGAAGGTCAAAGGTCAAGGTCACGATATTTATTTTGATGATTTATACCACCAAAAATGCTATAATCTGTAGATTACATCATTTAGAATTCAGTAAAATGAAATGCAGTCATGCAGCTTTACTCTTTAAGACCTGTGGGGTACCAGTATCTTGCACAGTTCAAGGTCACAGTGACGTCTTGGGTTGCCTTAAGGTACGTGTAAAATTGCTTTTCTCTCGCTTTTAAGAGCTGATTTGTACCCCTAAATGTTAACCTGTTGGGCCTAAAATAACTTTGTATGACAGTACAGTATATTGTTTGTAAATTCTGAAACCTTGGTATTCATATCTTGTATAGATCAATGTCGAGGTCACTCGAAACATTAATTTCGTATTAAATTACCACTTTACAAAGCCCTCAAAGTGACCTTGACCTTCAGAAGTTCCGACCTAAACCATTAGTGTGTTGCAGAGGATGATATAGTGAACATGTCTTGGCATTTTCACATTCCTACACTAAATAGGTCAAGATCAGGGTGACTCCAAATGTCACCTCCAAGGATGATTTACGCTTTCTCGTATGATTTTCTGCTATTTTTAGAGTAAGCCAGGGGCAATAATTTGTATCCTACATGGTGCAAAATAAATTTGGGTTGACACACATTACTCAATCTTTATATTCTGAAAGATTTTGAGTGCATTTCTCATTTAGCTCAATGACAAGGTTACACCAAAAAGCCAGTTATGAGTTAAGTTATATTAATTCTCTTCAGGTACAGAACTTGCGCTGTGACCTTGAACATTAGAATACATTATCTATTTCACAATAATATCAAATTATATAAGAAAATGTTCAGTTCTAGGAACTTTCAGAGTATTATCTACATAGGTCGTGTCGTGGAGAGTTCTAGGAACTTGCAGAGTATTATCCCACATAGGTCGTGTCGTGGAGAGTTCTAGGAACTTGCAGAGTATTATCCCACATAGGTCGTGTCGTTGAGGGTGGTTGAGGTGGAATATGACTAATCATGACACATTATCGACACCATCTCAGTTCGTTCGCTTTTCGATCGCAGTTTATCGATCCGCTGACGCACGAAACTGTTATTTCTCGAACCATAGATCAGAATCAGCTCTTTTTGCCTGGGTGCAACGTGGCCATTCCTCTTTCCCTCGGGGTAGGCACATCGAGAGCCCTGTTAGCATAGTGGTAATGACTCACTGGGAGATTATGCACAGCCTCTGCAGACATTTCTTAGTGTGCCCGTTTTAAAGTCATGACTTCAAAGGTTATGCGAGAGCCATTTTCCTGGGCGTGTGTCATTCAGCCGCCAGATACGAATCTGATACGAGTCGATAGAAAACTGAGGAAACTGAGAGGGGGAAAAAGGATAGAGAGAGAGAGAAGGCAGAGGCCGAGAGGGTAGAGAAAATTCCGATTGAAATTCTGACTTGGAGGGGAAATGGGGGAAATGAGTGCAAGGTGTGGATGGAAGTGCATAAAAAGGTGCACATCAACTCAGTAAAGTGTCCAGTGGCACTTGTGTTTGATGTGACGACAGGTTCACGGTAGTTTTTGGGAAGCGTCTTGACACACATAACGATGCAAATAACGATAAACAAACACGCTTTTTCTTTCGAGAAACGCTGACGCAACGTTTTTCGCGTGGAAATGCTTAAACAAGGTTTTTAACGCGGGTGCTTCTGTTACAAGTTAAGCGCTGTTTCTAAGAACGCCATTACCGTGTGTTTTACACGGTCATTTCTCTTCCGTTGAAAACTGTCAAGGTATCTGCCAGCGTACACTTAACGAGAGAAGCATTGCAACATTTTTCAGCACACTGGTCCGTGACCAAGAGTCACGCACACATTGGGATTCCTCAGTCGAAGGCCTCCTGTGGACGTCGTTCAAGGAGTGCTTCCAAGTGGCACGAGTGTTCTCACGCGGCAACCGTCACCAAAGTAGCTCTAGATGCGCAACAACTCGTCACCAATAACCCTAGTTTCAACGTTAGGGCCATCGCTTCGCTATCCGTCTCCATTGGCCCGGACAGATCTCGCCTGTTTTATCTTGTCTGCCTGTCCTCTTCAAAAAGGCAGCTGCCTGAGCGACACAGAGACGAGTTTCTCGACGACGCGTGCGCCACAACAACGCACATCGTGCTTGGCAATCATTGGGCTAGTAGTCTTCATCAGCAGTTGACAAGGCGAGGCAGCCAGGGACAGAAGGTCATCGAACGTCACCTGGGCGAGGGAACGAGTTCAGCACTCCGCCCATTTCTTCCACACCCTGCCCTCCCTCGCTCCTGCGTAGCGGAGACGTCTCTGGTCTTGAGGCATGCCGCGTTCGTCCTGGTCCCCCCCAGAAATGGTCTAGATTCAACATTCCTCACGTCACCCCTCTACTCCCCTGGGTGCCTTGGCCGAATATCGGTCGTCACCTGTTGTACAGACATGCTCATCCCTTCTTCAGACAACAGTTCTCTTTGAAAGATAGGATTTTGCTCGCTCGAAGGCTCATGTCCATCTACACACTGCTGTTTACTGGTTGATTTGGGGCCCTCCTGGGACACTCTTAGCTTGTACATAAACCATTTCGTATATCTGGGAACTATTCCAACCGATACTATTCTTTACTCTCTTTTAACCCCAACCCTTTCTCGTCAGCCTACTTGCATCATACCTAGGTCGAGAAGAGACAATCTCAAAGCAGAAGGTAAGATCATAAGCAGCGGCACACCTGGCTAAAGTGCCCTATCACGCCTCCACACGGCGCCCTGGACGGAGGAACATAACTCTGTGCAGGTGGCAAGGGGAGTGTAGTGGCCCAGATGCCAGGACACCACTGGGTAATGAGGCGACGGGGCACCACTAGCGGAATGCAAGGCAGTGGAGGCACGGTAAAGAGAAAACAAAGACCTGCTTAAATAGAGATCACACGTTTGCACTCCAATGAGGAGCCTTCGCACAGAATGACATGTTGCTGCAGTGCGTCCGTTAAAACAAAGGCAAGTGGCATGTTGTTGCAAAACGCATGGCTACATTCCGCCTGTTTTAAGATATACAACTATGTTGCTCTGCTGCTGTGGACGCTTGTGTTCAAGGCCTTGACAACAGCTCCAGATTACAAACTGCGTTATCACCCCTTCCTCTTCTGTTCTCTTCACAATCCAGGCCTTAGTTAAAACATTTTCATATTATAAAATAATTGATAATTCAATCGCAATCTAAGTGTAGTCTACCTTCAGCGGATGCTATTTAAAATGCGAACCACATGTTGTTCCTACCTCTCAGCAAATCGTTAAGAGCCACAGCATTCATTTCGCAACGTCAACCGTATCGTTAAGAAAATATCCACAGGAAATCGTTCTTCACAACTTCCACCTTAGCCAGATAACCTGTCTCGTTAGAGGACTGCCAGACGTTAGCAAACTGACTCCTCCATTTACGTGTCCGACATTTGTTCGCATGGGTGAGCCCGCGGGATGTCTCCTCATTAAGAACCTCATCAGCAGACGTCTGGAGTAAAGCCTACGGGAAGAAGTAGTGGGGTCTGTGGAGAGAGAGACGAGGTTCTGCAGAAGTGTGGAGGGGAGGGGAGGGAGTGCAGGCCAGTGAATTTCTAGTGCTAAGTACAGCATCCGCTTACAAAGGCCAGCCGGTTGACCGCACCTCCTGAATTTCCTTTCCTTTCATGTCCACGCTTTCTCTGGACGAAGTATCTTGGCGAGCACCTCGGAACGGAAACACGAGGAAACGAACCTGATCTTCTTGACGAACACAAACGGACAATAAGTCGTAAATCGCCTGGAGCACTAGCAAGTGGAAGGAAGGCACGAGTGAGCACAATGCAGGAGTACGGAAGACAGAGGGAGGCTGCAGTGGAGCACCCCCCACATTACCATCCTTTGACTGTCTGACCTTTCACCTCACTGCTCCTATCGTGGTCGGGGCCAGACGAGACAGGAAAGAAGGTGTGAAAAGCGAAAAGAGAGACGGCTGACCTTGACCAGACGACAGAATGAATAAGCCACCGAGAAAAAGCAGCCTGGGCTGCCGTAACTCTACTCAATGATCCAGCGACACGCAGATTCGGAATGTCGATATATCGTGGCACACATGGTCCGGACTAGCGCTATAAAATTGCCCTGCAGGTTTGAGTAAAATGGAAGAGGTCGCCTTTTGTCTCCTGTTCGCATGGGTAAAACAGAATCACGTGAGAAATAACTTGCATCTTCCTAAAATGACTGCAACTGCAACTTTCTGGACAGGGGATGCATAGAAAGCTAAATGTAGCCAAACATTATTTCAGACAGAAGTCTTGACTTCCTTGGAAAAAACACATCTCAACTTAAAAAAAAGTTTTTTCACCGAGACAGACACATGAATTTGTAATGATGAAACGAGTTGTAAATCTTTTTCCATCGATGAACAAGATACAGTTAGCAACTACTTTGGATTCAAACGAAAGTCCGCTAATTCACAAAATCACCTCGGATAATCTCTTCACGTCAAACTTCACACAAGCCTCCCGACCAGCGGCATTCTAATGCTCCTCTGCAAACAAACCGCCGTTGAGTGTGTTGGACGTTGATGGAAGCAAAGAAAACAGAACAGAGCAGGGACGACACAAAAGGCTACGATAGCAAAGCCAGCGCGCAAACAGCCTGAAACCAGGAGATACCAGAGCCGGGTACCGCGGGCAGAGGACAGCCACCGGGGACAAGGTGTCCGATGGAAAAGACTGGTCCAGCCATCCACTCTGACGCATCCCTCTCTCTTCAGTCAACGTCAACCCTGTCCCCTTGGCCCTCCTCAGTGACGTCCATTCAGCCCCTCGTTCACAGCTTGAGATGCTTGGTATTTTCTTTCATATTCTGTCTACATAACTTCTCGGGAATGTCAATGGAAACGCCATCGGGATGCGCGCCATCGAGGGTGATTCCATTCATACTGCTGGCAGTGGGGTCATGTATGTGACGTCACGCGTTTTCTAGTGCCTCACAGTCCTATTTTCCGCACAAAAGATGTGGAGATTCCCCATACATGACTTGACGTCTTTCATTGAAATGCTTTAACAATAGAATGTTTTATACATCGTTCATTCATAGAATGAATTTGTCAACATTTCACATTTCTTCAAATAGTTGCATCACGTGTCTGCCTCTAAACTTAATTTTCATTATGCGCGATCTCAAAAAGCGTAAGGCTCTCGTTAACTCTATTGATAATTGTAATTCAAAAATTGGTCTCACAGAAGTTCTGTCCTAAATACCATCATCCCTTCCCACACTACATCAGCCATCGCAGCAGCACAGCTATCACCGCTCAGTAATACATCTACTACTACCACCATCATCGCCACTCTTCACTTCGTCACCCTGAACAACCAGCCCTGCCCACCGCCTTGTGGCTCTCTACCCCAGAACGTCTTCCTGGGGGGCAAGGTCTGTTGGCGGACACACGCCAAGCGAGGGCGCGTCCCTCACAGATTTGTCCCGACCCCCCGGGTCAATATTTTGAGGGCGTGCGGCCGCTTGAGGCTGAATGGGCTGGGGAAGGGGATTCAAACAGAGCCCTTTGTGGCAGCGACTGGGACTCTGGGCTCCCTCTCTCTCTTCTAGTCTAGCGACACACTGTCAGTAAGGAAGACGTCCATGGAGGGTTGCTATGACCACTGTGACAAAGAACATGCCGCCAGGAAGTACGAACATGGCTTGACGGGCGGAAATTAACTTTCGCCGTGATCATTCGCCACGGAAATCACAGGAGCCACAAGAGTTAACACCGTTTAATTCCGTTGCATGAGAGAGACTTGTAAGAAGAATCGATGTTTGATGTGTGACGTGGCACATTTTCAGTCATGATTTTCACTTTTTATACGTCAGCAGAAATGTAGCAAAAAAAAGAGGGTATTCAAATGTTTCCAAAAATGATACATGCCTGCATAAAACAGAAAAATGATTCATATATCGCCCCCTCCCCCCCTCTCTCTCTCTCGCGCGCGAGCGCGCGCGCTCGCTCTCGCTCGCTCTCCCTCGCTCCCTCCCTCCCTCCCTCCCTCCATCCATCCATCCCTCCCTCCCTCCCCCCAGACGACAAGGACCCTCAGTTCCAGCCAGGAGGCCGGTGTTTAACGAGAGTGACCAGATGCCCAGACATGACCTGCGAGGCTCCAACTTCCGCTCAGACAGAGACCAGGGATTCCACTCGCCCACCTCTGTCCTCCGCTCCGCCCCCGCCTCCCACCGCGCCTTCCTGAATGAACAAGGAATCCGTGGGGCAACACCGAGATGCCTGGCCGTGATCTCTTCTGTAGTCAAGCGTGATGCATCCGGGCGATATTCATCTTCAAGGAATCGTCTTAAGAAGATCAGAGACATCTCAAATCCTAGAGAAAAAACCTGCTTATCATGGACTTAAAAAGAGAGCTGATTCTTGGTAAGAAAGTAAACGTTCCACGCTACAAAATTGTGCTGTTCCTATCGTGTTATGCGGAAAAGACAAAACCAAGTTCACGGTCACAGTCGCGGTCGTAAAGGACTGGGCAGGTGGGTCCCACTTAGGGAGCTTCAGCAAGCCTGACCGCACACGCAATTCGCCTTCCTTTCAGACGGGCCCAGGGCGGGGGTTGTAGGAGGGACAAAACGAGGCATGACGAAGGAAGACTTGCAAAGGCCAAATGCACAGAGAAACTCGGGCGACTCGCTCTTGATCTGCACCTGCTTTTACCCTCTGCCTCCACCCCCTACCCCCCATCCCCCACCCTCACCCCCACCCCTTCTCTCTATTCCGCCTTATCCCCCACCCCTCACCCTCCTTCACTTCCATAACCATAACCTCTCGTCACATCGAGTGACCGCGAACCAAAGGGCAAGCACGTCGAGGGCTCGGCGAGTAAGGACGAGGTAGCGGACCGTTTTGCCCTATCGTCTCCTCAGGCCTCTGGCAGCCTTATCCCAATCACAACACTCTATTCACGTAAGTCCGGAGCGCCGATTGCAGGGAAAGGGATAACCAGTTCGGCCAAGGGAAAAAAAGGCGAGCAAACTGGACCTCAGACCCATTAGAAACATTTGTCCATGCAAAAAGTTGCACATCTTGGTGGGAACGAGCTAGAGGCTTCCATACCTCTTGAATCAACAATGGCTTTCCCAGCTCTGTCAACAGGTTATCCCTAGCCAGTCTAACTCAAACTAAGCCCCCCCCCCCCCCCCTTTCTCCACCTGTCTGAGAATATTTCAGAATGACGGCGGCTATAGCCTCGCCCCCTGTCTCCAAGAAGCTATTGTTGGGCACGAGGTCTGAAGTAGGGAGCCATTTCTGATGCCAACTGCCCCAGGGACAAACAGTGTTCATAAGTGCCGTCTCTCTGCTAGTCACACCCACCCTTTGAACTCAACGTCAATTCTTGTTCCAAAGGTAAAAGTAAACAAGAACGACAGAGCAAATGGGTAATAGTCTCGGAAGTGATCTCAAAGGCAAACTTACGGTGGCGTTTAGAATCAATGACGGCAGCTTTCACGACGACAAAGCACGAATGAAGTGCCAGTAAAAGGACTTATTTCAAACCCTTGACCGTGGTGACTAAGGACAAAATTCGACTCTCTTCAGGGTCAAGGAAAGATTTCCCGAGCAGCAAGGAAATTAAGTGTATTACAGTGAAACGTGCTCATCACAGCCACTGAATGTTTGATCGTCTACAACGAACCAAAGACTATTTTTCTGGGATCAAATCCTCCTCCTCGTCCTCCTCCTCGTCCTCCTCCTCGTCCTCCTCCTCCTCCTCCTCGTCCTCCTCCTCCGCCTCCTCCTCCTCCTCGTCGTCGTCGTCGTAGAATCTTCAGCACCACTCCCTGCTACCTGTCGGTTTCTGGCTCCAAATCCTGAGAGGCCACGGCCGCCAGGACGAACGCTGTGACTGTACAGACAGAGAGGGCGCGACATTTGGCGGGCGTGATTTGGCGATTAGCCATTTCCAGGCGACAAGAGATGGCTCAGATGTTGCGCGCTCTGCCCCGCGGACAGGACAAATTCGGCTCCATAACGCCCACCTTAACGCCTCCACCGACAGATAGCTCGTATTTGTCTACATTATTTGCTGAGGAGCCGAGAAGCCGCCCCAGCACCTGTTTCACTTTCGAACAAATGCCACACCTGTCCGTAGTTAATAACCCGCAATGTCGACAGAACAGAAAAAGGAAGTTGAATTCTACAAGAAAGATGATAGGAGAAACCTGCGGACTCAAATGGCGTAGAGAGAGAGAAAAATTAGCTACATGTACATACTTACTGAAATGAAATGGGAGCGCTACATGATTTCAAATGGTGATGAGTGACTACCCATTTTCTACGCATCACTTGGCCCTAATCCGGTGGGCGTTGTGGCAGGTTGTACTTGTAGCCTCCCGGGCCTGGCCATCCCCTTTTCTGGGGCGAGAACTAACTTCCCACCTCCACTGCCTCCTACTTTATTCGAGGCTTTACCTATGAGTACAGCAGGCGAACCAGATTTATAACCCCAAAGGTATTCACTAGTGCGAAACCGGGATCAACTCGAGGTCGAGGGTTTGCGGTGACCGTCCAATGACCACTGGTCAGTAAATCCCGTAAATCTACACTCCATCGTCGGGGGTCAGCGCTACGACCGTTTCTGTCCTCCCTGACAAATGATCCTGAGGAGGTGACCCTCTGGTCAATCCGCGACACCAGCGCGCTCGTTGGAGAACCCAGCAGGAGGGGGTCAGAGGTGACAATCGACTCGAAACGCTGGCGAAGCCTGACGGTCTCGCCAAGAAAACTTCACTTGCTAATGTCGCAGGCCTCGCCGCATGCTGAGACTCGTGGCTCCCTGTCGTGCCGGAGCAATATGGCTTGAGAAAGGATTGACGGGTCGTCAGTGGCGTGCGATATAGACGGAAGTGTTAGTGTTTCACTTCGGTGTATTTTTAATGACAGAGATAAAGGTGCGAACAAATTGGTTTCGTTTGAATGTCGGAGAAGCTCACACAACACGATTTGATTTCCTTACAAATCTTTATGTTGACTTGATTACTACATAAAAGTTCTCCCTTTTCAAGAGACCCTCTCTGTTAATTCAAAATAAACACTCCTTATTAACGCAAACGACAATAGCCAGCTTTACTGCATATTCTTGCTGAAAGCCTTCAGAGGCCATGAACCACATGATCCGCCCGGTCTCCTTGTTGTGATTCTCTACTCTCTATTTCGCTGCAGCGCCCTGGCCTGACAAGTGACAGAGATGACACTGGACCGGTGAACAGGAGATAGAACAGCACGACTACTGATGCTACGCTGCTAATGAGATGTGTTTTGTCTATCTGAATGCAGGCCTTTGTCGTCAAGCCCTGAGGTGGAAGGAGCACGACCAGCTCCAGGAAAAGGGAATCGTCTGAGCCGTGTCAAATCCCGGGCACCGAAGCTCATCTCCCAAGAGGTCAAGGGTCGTAGGCGTCGTATCACTCAGGCTACAGAAGACAAGAGAAGACAGCCAGGTATGCAGTTTTCACCCCCAAATGGAAGACTGCACAATGGCCACTGACGTGAAGATGAAAAGGCCTTTTCCTAAGACGTTAATTTCCTTCCAAGGCTTGCAAGAGGATTGACAACATCCGACAGATGCTGAGAGCGAGGAAGACCTAACAAGTGAACAGATTTCGCACGGAACCCGACGGGGGTCAATGCACGCTTGGAGCCGGCACTTCGCCCACACGCTTCTTAACGGGTTTCTCCACATTCCAAGCTGTGGAGACAGGAAGCAGCTACTTACTCCCGACATGAATCAACCCGAACCAGGTTCCCATTGAGGAATAAGTCGGCGCTTGTGCTGTCGACTTACGGCGTGCATCGTCAGGAAATAACTTGAACATGGGCCCAAAAGCAGCGCCCAGACTTGTCAACAGCGGAGAGCTGGGGAGGGCTAGGAGGCAAACTTTCAACAATCAGACGTGCAGTGGAGACTGTTTGGCCAGCTGGACGCCTTTCCTCAGGGCTTTGCTCTGGTCATCAGCCACAATCAGGGTTTCAAACACGGGCGACAAGTCAGCTTCTTTACACTGTGGGTGCGAGGGAAGGAAATATTCGTTTAAGCTTCCTGACTCAAGGAGAGAGAGAGAAAGAGAGAGAGAGAGAGAGAGAGAGAGAGAGAGAGAGAGAGAGAGGAAGGAGGGGAGCGAGGGGGGGGACAAACAAAGGTAGTAACGAGTGGAAAATGAAACTGAAAACCTCGCGCCATTATTCCACAATTATTCAACAAACCACCTTGAGACCAACAGGGAAAATATAAAGACGCGTAAACAAGGAAGACACTCCATGTACTTTGCTTAACTCTTTTTGTTCATTTTCTTTATTCAACCCCACAGATTAAACAAAAGTCCGGAGTGAACGCTTCCTGTTGCAGATTATCCCACCATCCTTATCGCACCGTTGACGCAATGCTCTGGGCATGCGTATTCAAGAAAGGAACCGGAAAAGAGATAGCAGCGACACGCTGACTATGGGAGATAAGCTAAGCGTAAACGCAGACAAGTCTCACCAAGATCAGTGACTGAAGGTACGCCAGTATACACGACCTGTACAAACCTTCTCGTTCTAGTTATCGTGGAAACCAGATTAGTGGGTGCGTGTGTACGTGAAGGTGCATTGAGGGCACGGACAGGAAATAGCCAGATAACCTTAAATCCCTTTACCCACCGCCCGCTGCAGTAAGTTTGAATTCAGTAACTACGCCAAATTTCCCCCACCCTCTGTGCTCTGTGAATGCGTCATCATTCATCATTCTCACAGTGCGCAGAGACTGGGAGATGCATATCTTGGAAGACTGGTTTCACTTCGCGAGCGCAAGTTTTTTTAAATTAATCTATTTCTTTAAAGCACATGTATCTACCCTGAACATGGTTTTTATTTCATGGCATTACATACCCCGAGAAAGTGTTTTTCCCTTGAATTTGGAGCCAGTTCAGGTCTAAGTTATCATGATTAGATACATCTCGATTGACCGACCTCTGCTCGAAATTAATTCGACGCTAGAACTCCTCAAATACTAATTCTGTGCGCAGCGCTGATTCAGCGGAATACCTACAGCTACGCCAAAAGGAAATGGAGGCATGGGGGAAGCGTTTGATCTCGCCGCTACTTCAGGTGTGCCAGCCAGGTGCGCGAGGGACACACGGACAGCACGAGGGCGAGCATGTCCGCCGCGTGACAGCGCATAGCGAGACTGTGGCCACCTGACCCACAGAGCGGAAAACGGAATGAGCTCCTAATTAAAACCAGCATCTATCTTCTCTATCCCTCTCCACTCAAGAGCGCAGGCGGGCGAAAATCCGGGCGAGCCAGGGCGCGCTGGAAGGCCCGTGATCCCGCAAAATAGCTTTTGATGAGTGGGGATCCAGACCTGGGGCGGAGCGAATGCTCTGCGGACCCAGGGTGCGGTCTGCGCTGACAGGCAGGCCCCAGCAGGCCAGGTAACCTCTCTACACACACTTTCCCCCAGTCCAGACGCGCTCTCGCTCACACCCCTCCTCGTCCAACACTGCTTATCTTTTCTTTTTCTCACACACCCCTACCCCAATTCTCCCCTTGTTTTGCTTTCTAGTAAGCCCACCTGGCCAGTTACTTTCCAGCCTCAATTAGTTCAGGAAGTTTAGAGAAATATAATTTGAAGCTAGGAGGGTGGGACGGTCCGGACAGAAAGCAAGAACGTTCTGCGAGAGAGGAGCTAACTACAGCTGCAAAACCAACAGAAACTGCTGTAAGAGACATTGCAGATGACATTGTACACGTGTAGAAAAAAGATGCAGCAGAAAAAGGCAGCAGCAATAGTAGCAACAGCAGCAGCAGCAGGAACAGCAGCAGCAGCAGCAACAGTAGGAGCAAAATGAAAAGAGGGCGACGCGACTCGCGGGCGGAAAGGCGATCAAGTTGAAAACAGCACTGAATGACAGAAGGACGAAGAAGACCTCGCCCGGGCCAGTCTCAAGTTGACAGGGCGACAGGGAGGTGAGGAAAGTAACCAGCCACCCCGATGACTCACCGCCTAAATTCAACTGAGCAAGATATATGTTTAAAAATCGACCAGCGCCCTTGAGTTGTGCGGAGACATCAATACTTGCCCACTGGATAGAAAGCGTAGGAGCAACGCCAAAGCAAGCAGCCAGCAGTGCCCTTTGGAGTCTTTTGTACCACGACGCTAAGCGTTCTTTGCTCACACCTCAGGGCGGTAGCGAAGGTACAGCGCGGCAAACGGAGCGCGAAACGAGCGTTTCGTGGCCGGAGAAGACTCGGCGAAGGAGCTTTACTTCTTGCCTTAGGAAGGCGCCGCTTTCAGCAGTAGAGGCGGGACGCGTAAAGATTTGACAAATTAACGCGATTTGTAGCAATGGGTATGTGTTGCCTGATCTTCCTTTATCTGCGATTCCGTTGTGAAAGTTTAGGCGCTGGCAACTGAAGGTCGAGAACTAAAGATCGCCTACGAGACGAAAATCGCCTACGGACGTAGACAGGCGTGGGACTGACAACGAGCTCTCTCTCTCTCTCTCTCTCTCTCTCTCTCTCTCTCTCTTTCTCTCTCTCTTTCTCTCTCTCTCTCTCTCACACACACACACACACACACACACACACACACACACACACACACACACACACACACACAAGTGGTCTCATTTCCAAACTTAGCATAGGGCTCTGCATTAAAAACCCGCACATAAACTTCTCCGTTCAATAAAAACGGCACATATTCATAACATTTCAAATCCCTATCAACAGTTGATTGGGAAATACCGGCTTTCACTCAAAATAGTGCTTCGCTCTCAGCATCGTGTCTGCAAGCAAAAAGTAGGTTGTTGAATTGCATTTCAGGTTAATTCGAAGTGACAACCCATCCATACCTGAAAGTGAAAGACAAAACGTGAAGGTCTTTTCTTCCAGACGTCACGCAGAAAGGCCAGTCGCGATTTCAAAGAGGATCGAGAAACAGCAGACGCAAAATAGATACGCAGTAGGCAAGTCTCAAAAGCCCATTGACTCACTACGTATCTCTCGTCTCCTGAGATCAGAGGAAGGAAAGCGCAGTTGGCGCCCAGTCCAGTTGGCCATACTGAGGTGGACAGGAGGAACTGGTAGGGCAGCCCCGCACACACAGTCTCCCCTTCAGTAAACACCGAATCAAAAGCCAGCTCGCTATAAACACGCTTTGTTATCCTGTCTGTGACGCTCAAGAGCTGGAAACGGCGCCAGTGTCCGCAGGGCCACTGCCGACGTCGCCATCCTCCCCGCGCCCTGGATGGGCAATGGATGGGCGGACGCCCGGGCTCGGGCTTCATCCATGTGTGGAGGCTCACAGGCGAATGTTTTGACGATCGGTCATTCGAGGAAAAGAGAAAAGGTGACACCTTGGAGCAAGAAACAGACACTCCTCGGCGGCCGCTCAGCTGGATCGTATTTGTCGAACGTATTTGTCAAGCGTAATCGCAGGTTCTCCCCGGGAGTTCTACACGTCACTTATCTATTCCTATTATGATCTGGTTTTACCCTCGGTTCTCATTTTCATCTCTTTTAAGAGTACACTTAGGGATCATGGACATTCAGGCCTTTGAAAGAGTCTCCCTTAATCTGACGGCCAACAGGAGGTTGCCACGAAAGGACGACGCCATAAGAAGCGAAGGTTGCTGTGTCATTCTCATGTCTTCTCTCCTCCTCTGTAGGCAAACAGGCAGAAAAAGCTGTCTGTCTCCCAGCACATGACTTCCACCTTCACTGACCTTGGTACCCACGCCTCGCAACTCCACATCATCCTACAGTAATACTCCATAAGCCCAATGGTGGTCACTTAGGTGCTGAAGTCACAAACCACGAAGGTAAAAGCCATGACAAGAGCTACCAAGTCGGTAGGCTGGGATCAGGGGAGTCACAGGGGTCCTGCTGCTATAGGGACACCAGGCTATCCAAAAATATTGCAAGCGATAAGCACAAATCAAATTGATACCGTCGCGAGCGGTCATGAAGTTGAAGGAACAGCCACTGGAGGATGGACATCCGCTATAAGCGGTTAGAAAATGACAGGGCGGGTGCGAGGGGTAATGGGGACGGTGGGAGGAGGGAGGCGTTGGTCAAAGAGTCCTACAGATTTGTTCGCTATGTATTATGGCGCATGCCTTCTGCCATGGCAACCAGAGCAGCCATGTGACCAGCGGGAGATAACTCACAATGACTTTTGACAGTATGGCGGAACGGAGTGCTCTTCAGTAGCGAGCGATAGGAGCAGCTGAAAAGCCCGCATTGTCCTTGGCTTACAACATGCGGCCCACGCCGCTTCTCCACTGCCCCGCCCTTATGTATAGAAAACATTCCTCCCGTGCTGACATGCCCCTCATACAAGTGTCACACCGAGCACGCAAGCTTGCTAACCATACACATTCTGCCTACTTTCTGTCTCACAGAACCGTTTTGCTTCGTAAGAGACTCAATAGCTTTCTCTATATGGTACATTTATGGACAGCATTAATCGTCATTCTATGCCATACTCTTCTTCGACCATCCCTAATATCCAACTCTCTCTCTCTCTCTCTCTCTCTCTCTCTCTCTCTCTCTCAATCTCAAGGTGTGGCCTCACTGTTGCGAAGCATATTAAGACGAAGAGAAGAAGCAATGTCAATGGAAAATGTCACTCTCCTTTGAAAGGGCCTCTGGCCTATCAAATAAAATTTCAATTTCAATTGTGTGTCTGTCTGTCTGTCTGTCTGTCTGTCTGTCTTTCTCTCTCTCTCTCTCTCTCTCTCTCTCTCTCTCTTTCTCTCT